>PVIJ01020441.1:0-20925 GCA_004024925.1 Scalopus aquaticus | reverse complement strand
GGGGGGGTGGTTGGAGCAAGCACGTTTCAAAATACAGTGTGTGTGCTTTCAATTGGGAGGGCTCATGGTTAGGTTTCTAAAGATGTGGTTCCAGGGTTGACTTTTATTGTGAGCTTGGACACGTTTTATAATTTTGTTTTTTTAAACAAATCTGTTTTCCTACCAAAAGAATCACTCCTTTTGAAGCGTTAGGACCCTCTCTCACTTAGGTCTTTAATTTCAGGCCCTAGCCTGTAAATCTGCTACACAGCAGATAGTAAACCAGTGTGGGATGAATGAAGGTGAAATGAAACCGGTTTCCTTATCTGTAAAGCCAGGGGTTGGACCACAGCATCTCCAAAAAGGCCTTTTTACGCCTAGCATTCCAGTATTTAGCAGTAACTGATGTTATTCTGTAGTCCAAGGCTCAACTCCAGGTTTGAGCCGTGCCTGAGAAAGTGGCCTAAGCCCGTCGCCACCCCGAAAGCGACGGAGTCACTGGGACCCGTCCGTATGGAGATCTGCGTCCTCCAGCTTGCCGGGACGGGGACAGCACAGAAAGCCGCCAGCTTTCCCCCGCCTCGTCCCTGGGCAGGGAAGGGCACGGAGCGCCGCGGGCACCACACCTGCTTCAGCGTCCTAGGGAGAAACCACCGCCTTCCCCCCGCTGCCGAAAAGCGCCACGTCCCGGTCCTCCGTCGGCGTGGGCCCCGCCCTCTGCAGCCCGGCCGAGCGGGCGAGCAGGTGACCCGCAGCGCGGCGGACGGCGAGCCGAGTTTGTTACCTGGCGCGGCGGGGCGGGGCGGGCGGCGGGGGCGGGGCCGGCGTGCCGTCCCGGGCTGCGATTGGTCGGCGCCGCGCCTGTCTCCATGTGCCGCGCGGCGGAGGCACAACATTCAAGCCCGGGGGCGGGGCCGGCGCGCGCCGGGAGGAAGCGGCCGCGCGGCAGCTGCGGGGCGTGGGGGCGGTGGCGGCGGCGGCGGCGGCGGCCCAGGCCGAGGCTCAGGCGGCTGCGGCTGCTGAGGTGAAATCGGCGGCCCCCGGCCGGGGACAGGGTTCCGCCCAGCCCCCTGGCCAGCCCGATGGAGGCGGCGGCGGGCGGGGGCGGCGGCTCCGGGCCGCCGCTGCTGCTGAGTGAGGGCGAGCAGCAGTGCTACTCCGAGCTCTTCGCGCGCTGCGCCGGCGCCGCAGGCGGGGGCCCCCCGGAGGCCGCCAGGGCCGCCCCCGGCGTGGCCACCGCAGCCGCCGGCCCGGTGGCCGACCTGTTCCGGGCGTCGCAGCTGCCCGCCGAGACGCTGCACCAGGTAGGTATCCGCGCCCTTCGCCCGGGAGGCTCTGTGGGAAGCAGGGGGCGGGCGGCGCCTGGGGGACCCTGGAGGCCTCGTCCGGGCGCCCGGGAGGGGGCTTCGCCGGCAGGGAGGGCGGCGACGCCCTGGTCCCCCGGGGGCCACCGGCCGCCGCCGCCGCTCTGCGGTGCGGGGTGAGCTCCCAGCTTCCTCCCTGGAGTGACCTGACACGCCTTCCCCTCCCCCGACCCCCTCTGGGGCTCCGCGGCAGCCCGGACCCGAAGTTTGCCCTGTTCTGGAAACGGTGTTTGTTTTGGCCGGTTCTGGTTCCACCTCTGCTGGCCACTGCCGCCCCTCCTTCGGGTGGATGGGAAGGGGTGGGCGTTCGAGGTGCCTCGCTGGGATGGGAACTCGAAGGGCGTGTGCCTGCAGGGCCGGGCCCGGGGCTGAAGGTTGGCCGCTCCGTAGCCTTGTGACATGCTCGTTCTACCCACCTACCTCCTGCCACCCACCCGTCCTTTTCAGAATATGACTTTAAACTGCAAACCCTTACTGACAGACTGCGGAACCAGGGGCACGCGGCTATTCAGTGTCAGCAAGGATGTCTGTGAAGCCAAAGCCAGCTTTCTAGCTATCTGGGGCTAGCGGTGGGCGCGAGACGTCCAGCGTGGGGGACAGTTGTACTTTCCATCTTGTTACTTGGACTAGAATGGGAAAGTGACCGGTGTCATGCTCACCTCTTTTTGGCTGCTCCCTATCTGAAAGAGGGCGAGGGGATGGGCTGCTGCTCAGCAGATGCTGTTGTTTTGTGTTTCCTTTGGATCTTGGAGAAAGACTGCCTGATAAACACTGGGTCTCTTTTGATGCCACCAGCCTGCATGGTGAGATTTTTAATATCAGATCCCAAATGAAATGAAGCTGTCCCCTCCCCTCACATCGTTTAGCTGTTAATTCTTTGCTTTTTATTGAGGTGATGTTGGTTTACGACACTGTACATGGCTTAGGGGAATAGGTTTACATCTCCTCAGATGTATGTTACCACACCACCCCCACCATCCAAATACCCACAGTCCTTTAGAAATGAAGCTTTTCTTAAAAGCAGTGGCCAGTCAGAAAGTTATTATCACCAACGGAATATTTAGAGTGGTGAGTGGTATTTTAAAATCTAGTTCCAAAGGAGTACTGAGGGTTTTACGGTTCATTTGCAATATCATTGTTCTGGTAGGTATTTTTTTCATTGCCTAAGACTGCCTTTTATCCTGCTGGAGCATGCATATGTCTGTAGCGCTCTGTAATCTTTCACCTTTTAGAATTTGGGATTTCTGAAAAAATAATTAGTACATACAACTGAGCCTGGCTCTGTCCCTTGAGAAGTCCTTGATACATAGACAGTTCTGCCACTGCTGTTGAGCTGGATTACGTAGAGAAAATGTTTAGTGTGGAAAGTGACCATGGCTAGTATGTACAGTGTTCAGAATAGCGTAATAAACTTACTAAATGCTGTTACAACTTTTCAGCTGAAAAGAGGAGTAATAAGTGACGGAGGCCACACAGCAAGTAAGGGACTCCTGGGTACCTGTTCACGCTTATTTTGTGGTCAGTAATACCTGGAGTGTGATAAAAGAAGGGGGCCATATTAAGTCTGACAAGTTGGTCGACTGCTCACGAGGAACTGGGGAGGGGCCTTTTCTGGTGTTAGGACCCCTGCAACCTTGGGGTATATATGATTGAAACAAACCAACCAAGAGAGGCAGTATCTTTGCATGAATGAGATTAACTTCTGGATGTCTAATTGACACCTGCTTGCAAAAAATTGCTTCAAAAGCTGGCAAAAGGGGACATCCCTAGAAGATTTCTTGTAGTAAATCTCTCAGATCGTTAAGCTCCCTTACTCAGCCTAGCAAAGCAAAAGACATCCTTACCCTTTAATCTAACAAAATTGCAGTAATCCACTATTCTTCAGGCAGGTGAAAATTAACATCAAAGGCATCCTGGGCAGGGAAATGTAATCAGAAGAGATCCAAACGAAACCAGCAGCAGGCAGTCACCTAATTTTTACCACTTTGGTGGTATGGGGGAAGGATGGTATAGAGCACTGTGTTCCACTCACCTTGATTGCAGTCCTCCATGAGTGTCTTAGGCATTCTTTAAAACAATTGCAAACTTTTTAGCCTTTCCCTGTTAAGCAGGAACCTGTAAGTTCAGAATTAAGTGGCCCAACAGGTATAACTGCCCAACTCAAGGAGGTACGAACCAGCCCTGGTAGTTTCCATGGTAACTAACAGCCAGGTTTTCTTCCTAATAAGCATATAATTAAGATGACCATCATGTTCCAGGAAGGTCGAAAATCTTACCTGGAGTAAATGGTCTGTAAAAGTACTTAATTTTGTCTCCTCGGCGGAAAAATAAACCAGTGCACCTGTTACTTTGTTGTGGTCGTGCACTATCTTAGGTTTTTTTTCTTAGTTGAAACATGTTTGTATGTTATTTTAAAAAATAAAGATTTACCCTTTTCAGAGTAGTTTTAGGTTCACAGCAAACTTGAGGGGCATGGCACATAGAGTTCCCACCTACCCCGGCCCTGCACAAGCACATTATCAGCGTCTTCCCCCGGAGTGATGTGCCTGTTAAACCTCTGTTGATGCAGCGTAGTCACCTGAAGTCCATAGTTGTCCTAGTGTTCATTTTTGTGGTTGCACAGCCTGTGGGTTTGGACAGACGCTTAATGACATGCAGCCATCACTATAGAGTTATTTCCACTTCAAGCCCCTTGTGCGCCACCTATTCATCGCTCTCTTCCTTCCTCCTCCCTCTACCCCAACCATCACTAATCTTTTCATGGCCTCCAGAGTTTTGCCCTTTTCAGAATTTCCTGCAGTTGGAATCTTACAGTGCGGCCTTTCCAGATCGGTGCCTTTCACTTAGCCATATGCATTCACGAGCCCTCTGTGTTTTTGTAGCTTGACGGCTCGCATCTTTTTAGTGCTGAATACTGCTCACTGTCTGGGTGCTCAGTTGGTTTATGCATTCACCACTCGACAGCAGGACATCTTGGTTGCTTTCAAGTTTTGCTTGAAAATTATGGATAAAGTTACTATAAACTTCCATGTGCACCTAAATTTTCAACTCTTTTGGGTCAGTGCCAAGGAGTATGATTGCTGGATCTTATGGTAAGCATATATTTAGTAAGTTTATTTTTTTAAAGATTTATTTACTTATTTATGCATAGGCGAACTGGGGTGTAGGCCAGAGGGATGTATGTGTGTGTGGGGTGGTGAGATGATTCACCAGAGACAGAGTGGGGAGCAGAACAGGTGGATCTACTGAAATACACTGCTGAGGGGAGCAGCGGGGGAGATAGGAGAGGTCTGCTGCGCCGTATGTGGATTATTTAATAAGTTTAGCCAAACTCTTTTTCCTAGTGCCTGTACCTTTTGTAATTCCCCCCAGCAGTGAATTCCTGTTGCTCCATGTCTTTACCAGCATTGTCAGTGTTTTGGATTTTGGCCGTTCTAATAGGTAGGTACTTGCATCTCATTTTAATTTGCATTTTCCTGATGACATATGATGCTGAGAATCTTTCCAAATTCTCGTATGCCATCTTGAATTGTATTTTAATGCATCATAATTGCCTATTGTATTTTTAATTTATTTTTAAAGATTTATTTTATTTGTGCATATAAGAGCTGGGGTGTAAGCCAGAGGTGCAGGGGTGGGTGGTTGGGGTTGAGAAGATTCACAAGAGACAGAGTGGGGAGCAGAACGGGCAGATTGACTGAAATCAACTGCTGAGGGGAGCATCGGCCAGATAGGAGAGGTCTGCTGTGTCACGTGGATCAACTCCCTGGCCATCGATCAAACTCATGCTGCCGAGGCTGCCAGTAGCTTCGCAGTGCCGAGACTTAACCCCTTGCACCACCAGGGAGGCCCTCATATATTTTAAAGGCTATTCGGTCTCTATAGAGTATCTTAATGTGCTGATTTCGTTTAAAAGCAGGATTCAAATATGAGGCGAAGAAAGAGTAGAAAATAGAAAAAGTGGAATAATATGAATGCCTGAGGAAAGAGTAAATAGTTTTTGTTGAACACTTCAAGACAATGAACTACCAACTTTGACGTGATGGGTTTCCCAGGTTTGTGAAGTATCTCATTGATATTCAAAGGCCAGCAATTTACTAGAAGGCATTAGGGTATGATGGCAATCAGGGTGGGGTTGATAATACAGTAGTCTGTTGTGCTTCAGGTAGTTAATGTCCTAGTTGCCCAGGTAACAGCAACAAATTCAAATGCAAATCCCTGCCCTCAGGGAACTTAGATACCAATGTAAATTTTTTTTTCAGAGTTTAAGATTTGAAATATAACATCAAGTAATAAAACACCACCTTTAAACTGGCAGGTTTTGTATTTGATGTAATGATTTAACAAACTAAAGATTTCTTTCTAATTATCTTTTTGGATGTTGACTTAGTCTCTGGAAATACTGTGCCTATCTCGAGTACTCATTATAATTAGTTTTCATTTTTATGATAGTCAACTCTCAGACATTAAGGAGAATAGTTAAAGAAACATGGTTGATTCTTTATTATCAGGGGGGAATTATTGAATGGGGGGGAAAAAGCCAGTAAGTAATGTATGATTGTTTAAGCAGCTTTGATTGAAGTAAAGAAGTAAAACAAAGCTGTGGAAGGTAGGGGCAGCTTAAAAAAATTTCCTACGTGTGGACTCTCCTTTGGGAAGAAGACATCTTTAAAGGTTTTCTTGTAATTCTTTGAAGCAACTGTTTAATCATCAGAGAAAATTAATAGTTAAGAAACAAAGTTCTTGGGAACTTTTTCCATGGTTAAATGATTAGACAGAGTTTTTTTTTTTTTTTAAGATTTATTTTATTTATACATACAAGCTGGGGTACAGGCCAAAGGCGTGGGGCGGCGAGAGGGTTCACCAGAAACAGAGCGGGTAGCAGAACAGGCAGATCAGAAATACACTGCTGAGGGGAGCAGCGGGTGAGGCAGGAGAGGTCTGCCGTGCCATGTGGGACTCTCCCGTGCCTGGAGTCGAACTCGCGTCGCTGCTGCCGACAGCTCCACAGTGCAGTGCTTAACCGCTGCGCCACCGGGGAGGCCCCAGTTTTTTTTTTTTAATGTAGATGAAAATATTTTTTGTTTTTGCATACTTATATCCCTTTGTAACATACAGCTTAGGGAGCTAGATGCCAGGATACTAAGTAAGTAGGAATATATGCTGGTCTAGATATTCTTTATTTATTCTAAAAGAGAATGATTGTCTGCAGATATAAGAAGTTCCAGAGCCAAACCATTGTGTGGTTAAAAGGAGGACATTTGCATAATCATTGTTTACTGACTGTTATAATATTTCATGTGTGCGAAACTAGAGAGTTACCCAACAAATAACTGTGTACCTGTCACTCAGCATGAGAAGTAAAATATCAATAGCTCAGTTATTATGCAAGTTTCCTGTGACCCCTTCTCTGGTTCCTTTCCCCTCCTCAGCCCAGAGATTACTCTTGTTCTGTATTTGGTGTGCATGATTTGGAAATTTCTTTATACTTTTATGTTATGTGTAGTGTATATGTGTGCGTGTATGTCACTAAAACAATATGCTGTTTTGTCTGGCTGCTCAACTTAAAATGAGGAGTATGGTACTGTAACCTACAACTTGCTTTTCCTCTCATTGTTATGTTTTGGAGGTTCATCCATGCTGACATGTCACTCTAGTTAATTTATGTTTTGTTTTAAGAAATCTTCATTATGGGCCTCCCTGCTGGCGCAGGGGTTAGAGTCTCAGTCCTATCAAGCTATGGGCAGCCACTGGAGTGTGAGTTCGATCCCCGGCCAGGGAGCTGACCCACATGGCGCAGCAGACCTCTCCTGTCTCGCCCGCTGCTCCCCTCACAGTGTATTTCAGTAGATCTGCCTGTTCTGCTCCCCACTCTGTCTCTGAGAGGTGGTGGAATCCTCTCACCACCCCCCACCCTACACCTCTGGCCTACACCCCAGTTCTTATATGCGTACATAAATAAAAATAAGTCTGTTTTAAAAAAAATCTTGACTACCTGCTCTTATAGAGACTCGTGTAATGGTACTGTAGAGACCTTTATGCCTAAGGAAGTGAGAAGCATTTTTCTTTGTTTATATAAACTGTCACAGGACTAGGGGCTGTTCTAAACATATACAAGCATTAACTGTTCCTTTATAGGTAGCAGAATGCACACTGGTTTTCTTGGGAGTATCAGAGGACTTTAGAGCTAATGGAATAGGCTTTCATACTTTTGTTTCTTGTTATCTTTTTAAAATGGAAAAATGGAGAATCTCAAATAAGTAGATGGAATAATGCCTTGGCTTACTGCTCTGTGCTTGCCACCTGGGCTCAGCAGTCGCCATTATAGAGCCAATTCCATTTCCTCTGTGCCCCCACCTCTTTCTTCCCCCTCTGCTAGCCTGAAGCAAGTTCTAGACGTCACGTGATTCTTAGGGTTTCTCTTTAAGGAAGGCCTCTGGAGGTAGTCAGAAGGCGCTGGGAACGTGGCGGGGGGTTAATGTGCGCAGGAAAGGCAGCGTCTGCGGTCAGATGGCAAGACTGATGGTTCCAAACAATTGAGCCATTGGCAGGCTTTGAGGTAATTGATGTTTGAGAAACGATTCAGAATACTAGGGGAGACCGAAGGAGATTGAAAAAGCAACAGAGTGACGCTGGAAATGCAATATGGATTTGTTCTGGTTCTGCACTCGTAACTAGGGACTGCTCTACTTTAAGGGTTTAGGGAATTGGTTTTTTGAGAAAATTTTGGTTGTTTCTCTAAGTATTGGTAAGGGCTTTGATCCCTTTCCAGATTTGTTTTTTTTGTTGTTTTTTTTTAACTTTGTTTCTTAAAGGCAAGCATCTAGTATTTTGTATTTATAGCATTCTGTTCTTTGTACACAGCTATTGGTGGGCAACTGTTTTAATCTGGCTGCCATATCAAAATACTGTAGACTGGGCGACTTGCAAACGACAACTTTCTTGTTCACGGTTCTGGAGGCTCGAGGTCCAAGATCAAGGCTCCAACATGGTTGTCTCCAGATGAGGGCCTTGCTCTAGTTTGTGGCCAGTGCCTTCTGCTGTCTCCTTGTACAGTGGAAAGAGCCGGAGATCTCTCTCCAGCCTCTTTCATAAGATCACTGATCTCATTCACCCTCCGGCCTAAGCGCTTCCCATCTGATACCATCACATTGGGCATTAGGAGTTGAATTTATGAATTTGGGGGTGGCGTGGGGCACACATTCAGACCATAGCAGCAGCCAGCCATCTTGGATTGCTCAGGCCTGAGGGGTTTCCCGGAGCATGGGGCTTTGCTTTGCACACCAGAACAGTCCCAGCCAAACTGGTGTGGTCGGCTGCCCCCTCTGTTGCTTACTGCATTAATTAGCTATTGTTCTGTCATGAGTTTCCACAAATGTAAATGGCAGCTTAAGATAACACATTTATTCTTGTAATTTCTATGGGTTAGGAGTCTGGACACCGCTCTCTGGGTCCTCAGCTCAGGGTTTTCAAGGTGGGATTAAGGCACTGGCTGCGCGCCTTTTTTTCTGGAACTTAGGGATCTCTTCCAAGCTCACTTGGTTGTTGGTAGAATTCAGTTCTTTGCGATTTTAGGATCGAAGCTCTCAGCTCCTGGCGGCCACCGATGGTTCCCTGCCCCAGGGCCTTCTCAGTGGGCAGTTCGGAACATGGCTATTTGTGTCTTTAAGGCCTCTGAGAGATCCTCTGGCTGACTTAGATGAGTGACATCCCATCACCTTTGCCATCCTCTGTTGGTTAGAAGCAAGTTGCAGGTTCTGCCCACACTCAAGGGGAGGAGAGAATACAGAAGCAAAGTTCCTGGGAAGTGAGAGTTAGTGTGCGTGGGGGGTGACCTTAGAGTCTTTTTCACCACAGTTGCCTTCCAGAGTTTATCTGAAGCAGAAAACTACTGGTTAGCTTTGGGGAGTCAGAATATGTTTTTGTTCAACCACTCTTTCCAAATTTCTTTATCTTTTAAAAAAACATTTTCATGCATAATTCATCTTCTTATGCCAAGTAGAACCGGCAAATGTGTATCTTCTTCAGTATTATTTTCAGTTTTAGTCTTTAGGCGATTTGTTTTTTCTCTTTTTTTTTTTAAGATTTATTTATTTATGCATACAAGCTGGGGTACAGTCCAGAGGTATGGGACGGCGAGAGGGTTCACCAGAGACAGAGGGGGGAGCAGAACAGGCAGATCAGAAATACACTGCTGAGGGGAGCAGCGGGCGAGGCAGGAGAGGTCGCCGCGCCATGTGGGATTCTCCCTGGCCGGGGGTCGAACTCGCGTCGCCGCTGCCGACAGCTCCACAGCGCAGCGCTTAACCGCTGTGCCACCGGGGAGGCCCTGTTTTTTCTCTTCACTAATAGAAGGCAGGAAAAAAATGAGGAAAAGCAGATGTGAATGCTCTGCATGCCCATTCCAGAGTACTCTAAAGCAGGCCAATAACTTGGGTCCAGTGCAGGGGTTTGTGAGTTTAGATGTAGGGCAAAAATACCTATTAACTTTTATTAGCCCTTAACTGAAATCCTTCTATTATGCATGTAGGCGACAAATCACAGTATTAGCAGTGTCAGTGACTGTGTCACCTGTAGAAATAGTGTATTTTTTATTATGATAATTGTTGCAGGTACTACAGTTTAGACACACTGGCTGACCTTATTGTGTGAATAAATATATGCATCACTACCACAAAGTTGTTTTTATTTTCTTTTTAAAGATTTATTTATTTATGCATACAAGAACTGGGGTGTAGGCCAGAGGTGCATGGGGAGGGTGAGAGGACTCCCAGAGACAGAGTGGGGAGCAGAACAGGTGGATCTACTGAAATACACTGCTGAGGGGAGTAGTGGGGAGACAGGAGAGGTCTGCTGCGCCATGTGGGAAGCTCCCTGGCTGGGGATCGGACTCCTGTTGCAGTGACTGTGGTAGCTTCATAGTGCTGAGACTTTAACCACTGCACCAGCAGGGAGGCCCCCACAAAGTTGTTTTTAAAAAATATTTGGGTAGCTGTATTTCAAGATATTTTAAGTGTTGGATTTTATGTATCTAAAACAATAACCCTGAGAAGAGGCTCATGCAGACTGCCAAACGGTCCGGTACAACAAATGGCTGAGAAGCCCAGCTGGGAAGACTTGCCAGGGGCTGAGGTTTTGGGACTAGAAATTTCTGTGTTTTTCTAGATCATTGGTCCCAAAGTCAGAATGGCAGCAGCACTGCTGGCAAGTGCGGGTCAGGAATGAGGTGCCATAAGGCTGTGGTGGTCGCTCCCCCCTCTGGTCTGTTCTGCAGGTGGCAGCAAGCCCAGGGTGAATGAGTGCTCAGCTGCCTCCCCCAAAACCTCATCCTGCAGCCCTGACTGAGTTCCCTGCCCCTGACCTTTCTCTCGGGTACTCGGGTCCTCTCAGCTCTGCCTGCCGCCAGAGAGCCCCTCGGGAGCACGTGCGGCTATGTTTACCAGTATTCTCCCCACCTCAGAGACTGGCTGGACCTGGGCTTGAAGGAAGTGATAAACCTGGCTTTCAACTTAATTCGGGACCAGGAGAGGCTGTTAACATCAGGCTAGTAGTGAATGCTTGCTTTGACTTAATTCATTTGTAACACTTTGCTGTTGGTTTACGGAAAAGTATCTTTGTTCCGCCTCCTGGGGATAATTAAGTGTTTCACCTGTGTTAATTTCCTGACTAATTGAAGTAAATCCCATAAATGCCAGCAATTAAGAGTTTTTTTTTTAAAGGCAGCTTTCTTAAATGTGTAATGTTTGCCCCAATTCTTTCAAAAGAACGTATTTAATACGATAATCTCCTGTTTCTCCCTTCATGGAGGGTCAGTTTGTGAAAAACAGATGATTGTGCAGCAACACCTTTCGGCCCTGGAGATGTTGCTGTGCTTACTTTTTGATTTTCTTTTTTTTAGGATCTCTTCGAAATTATTAAAATTTTTTTAACTCTTCTCTTTTGCATACATTCTAATACCTTTTATAATCCTATTACTGAGTGATGGTAATGGAAGCCAGGCACATGACGTTTAGTAAGTAAATGTTTTAGATTCTTTTTTCCCTTCAAATTTTATATGTCGGCTGTTTACATGTCTGTTTAACTTGGGGTACGTTTTCAAGCCACCTGGGCTTGGTGCTTTTTTTTTTTAAGATTTATTTTATGCATACAAGAGCTTGGGTGTAGGCCAGAGGGGTGTGTGTGTGAGAGAGAGAGGACTCACCAGAGACAGAGTGGGGAGAACAGGCAGATTGATTGAAATACACTGCGGAGGGGAGCAGCGGGTGAGACAGGAGAGGTCTGCTGCGCCATGTGGGAAGCTCCCTGGCTGGGGATCGAACTTGTGCTGTAGTGGCTGCCTGTAGCTTCATAGTGCTGCGACTTAACCCCTTGGGCCACTAGGGAGGCCCCTGGGCTTGGTACTTTTGATATATTGGGCCTGATCATTCTTTGTGGTGGGGGGGCTGCTCTGTGCATTGTAGGATATCTAGCAGCATCTCTGGCTTCTGCTTCCTAGATGCCAGTATCTGTCCTTTCCCCAGTTGTGACAACCAAAAATGTTTCCAAACATTGTCAAATGTCCGCTGGAACAAAAATCTCTTCTGGTTCTAGATAAGAAAGCAGTCAGGGTAGCAGCTAGTCCTCATTTACTGATTGCCACGCACTTGCCCTTGTTCTTTACCTTGTCAAATGCTCATCTCCTTTAATTCTCGAAACCAAACCACCAGATAGGTGTACCCTAACTTAAGGTTACAAGATTAAGTGACTTCTGGCAAGTGCCTTTGTAATGATCTGGGTTGAAGTTCGATCTTTATGGAGGAGACAAACTAAAAAAGAAAAGGAGGGTTCCTGGTCTGTCTTAGTGGAGAGGCTATTGCTGTAGCAGTTCTGTGTGAATGTAGGAATTCTTGCTTAATGGGGTGATTCCATGGGTATGTGTGATATTGTGATTTATAATAAATATACATATATTTGGTTTTTGCCCAGTTTCTGGCAAAGAGCTCTAAAAACTCTTGGAATTTCCTTAAGTGAGGAGAGCCATAAAGGTGTCTTTTGTTGTCTTAATGATGTGACTTTTGAACCCCACTTCAGGATCAGGGCTGGTTGCCAGGAAATCATCCTGTGTAATTACTGGGCAGGCGCTTCATCCTCCTTTTCTCACCCCCCACCTCTGGAGAGGGGAGACATCCTGAAAGTTGAGTCAGTTGCTAGTAGCCAGTGATTTAATGAATCCTTCCTATGAGATAAAACCTCCATAAAATCCCAAAAGGACAGGGTTCAGGGATCTTCCAGGTTGGTGAGCACGTGGAGATTTGGGGAGAGCATGGGAGCTTGGAGCCCCTTCTCCATACTTACTGTATGCACCCCTCCATCTGGCTGTTCCTGAGTCATGGCCTTTCCTAATAAACTGGTAGTCTGGTAAGTAAAATGTTTCTCTGAGTTCTGTGAACTTCTCTAGCAAGTTCATTGAACCCAAGGGGGGTCCTGGAACCTCTGATTTATACAGTTGGTCAGAAATACAGGTGACAGCCGGGCTGGGGATTGCCTTCTGAAGTGGGGGGCAGGGTGGTGGTCTGTGCCACTGAGCCCTAACCTGTGGGATCTGAGTGGATCTCCAAGTAGATAGTGCCAGCATTGAGTTCAGCCGCAGGCCTCCCAGCTGCTCTCACAGCGTGGCTTGGTAATGTGGGGGAACGCGCATACCCGCGGTGGAGTTGGGTCCAGCAGCCTTCGTGTGTGTCCGAATAAGGGATTTGGACCGCCTCAAGGAGTTGCCGCGGCATTGGCAAGCAGAGCATGCGTGGGACAGTCTGGTAAGGGGTCAGCCATGTGTGATTTAGGGTCCTGCAGGGAATAGCGTGCCGGGAGGGTTTTACTGAGAATGTCGAGAACGCCAGACAGCAGCAGCAGGAAGCCGTGGCCCCTAGACCCGAAGGGGCTGGAGAGGACACGCGCCTGCTCGAGCTGGGGAAGGGGCTTTCCCCCACGAACAGGAGTCTAGAGGAACACAGCCACACCACGACAGTGGCCGAGGAAGGGCTAGCGGGGTGAGGGACAGGTCACCCGCTCTCCTGTGTCTGAGGCGCTGCAGCGCCTCTCATTGGCCTTTCCCAGCTGGCAGCCAGGGGCAGGGGAGCCTGGTCCTGGTCCTGGAAGCTTCTAGAGGGCAACCTCCTGGGCAGAGTGTGTGAAGGACTGGGGGTGGCTCTGGGTGCAAATGGTGGAAAAGCTGGCACAGACTACTCGCTGGGCTGGGGAGCCTGGGCTGGAGGGGAAGGGGCACAGCAGGGGTGGGGAGCGAGGGAAGTCCAATTGCGCCAAGCAGGGGCTAGGTGTCCAGGCCGCCAGGAGGGACAGGCGAGGACCCACCAGTCCCTCTGAGCTACTTCCACTTCTCTAGGGAAGGAAGCCTTGAGGACTGTGAAGGTAGCGCGTGTGTGCGCGCACTGTAGTTTTTGATCAGCGTGGGGCATTTCCATGGGCTGGGGTTTTCTTTTTCAGAGCTCTGGGGGAAATACAGTAGTTGAGTGACTCTCTTGGGCTTCTGCTGGGAGTGGCTGCCCAGAGTGGGGCAGGTTGCCTTGAGCCTAGAGATGAATCTCTTCGGAGGAGTGGAAAGCTCACTTCAATGTTTGGGGGTATGGACCAGTGTTAGACTTTTTTCTTGCCCTGGAGGATAGGATTCCTATAGGGATCATGCTCACCCCCAAACATGATTTTTTTTTTTTTGTGCATTGCCCAGACTCACTGAGGCTCTATTGAGCAAAGCAAAGTGTTAGAATCTTCCTCATGTACTGGAAAGTAAAGGCAAATGCAAAGAAATAGCCTTGTCCTCTTTTGCATTCTTCAGGGGCTGCATATCTTCAGGAAAACTTGTTACCATGGCAATGGGGTATTATCTGTCTCTGTAGTGTACTATATAAAAATAGCCCTTTGTGTTTGAGGATGATGTTGGTGACAGATGGTTGGATAAATGTATAGGAGGGTGCTTTGTCGGGAGCCATTTCCCAGAATTCCATTGTTGAAAGTTGTGAAGTCATGATGTGTGTGTATTGATTTTTCTCTCTCAAAATGCAGTTTTATCTGGGAAAGACAGGTGCTAGTGTTCTGTTCAATTGTGAATGGTGAGCCTTCTTTTGCAGGTCAGGCAAATAAGGGAGCCAGCTCTCACTATAGTAGGTAATTGGGTCTCTCTCTCTCTCTCTCTCTCTCTCTCTCTCTCTCTCTCTCTCTCTCTCTCTCTCTCTTTCAAGTAGGGATAATTCATTCTTGAACAAATGGTTCTGCCCAAGTGCCTTATGCTTCACCAACATGTAAACAGGTGGTCAGGTGGAATAGACGGCGGCTGAACTCTTTATCAAGAAACAGATCCTTGGTGAGGCTCACTTCCTGCTGCTTTTAGTATTGACCTCACAATGTAGCCAAGGATGGAATCTGATTCTAATTCTAACTTTTCCTTTCAAAATTCCTTCAGGCAGTTTCTAGGAGCAGTCACTTTTAAACATTTGGGTCATTCTCTCACCTTTCTTCTAGAAATTTGTATATGAATAACAGTTTCGTAGTGCTGAAATAAAATTTACTTTCGCTTTGAGACTTTTAAGATTTTTTTTTAAAGGTTTATTTATTTATACATCCAAGCTGGGGTACAGGCCAGAAGCGTGGGGCGGTGAGAGGATTCACCAGAGATAGAGTGGGGAGCAGAACAGGCAGATCAGAAATACACTGCTGAGGCAGGAGAGGTCTGCCGCACCACGTGGGACTCTCCCCGGCCTGGCGTCGAACTCGATGCGCTGCCAACAGCTCCACAGCGCAGCGCTCAACCGCTGCGCCACCAGGGAGGCCCGGCTTTGAGACTTTTAGACACTCTTGCCAACATACCCTGGCTGGGGATTTTAGACTTGAAAGTAGTCATTCAAATTCTGATATGCATTGCACAACTGCACAAATAGAATCATTGCCTTTTTTTTCCTCTTGGAGTCATAGGAATATCGTTCTGTTAATAATACTGGAAATAGTTGTAGTTCAGTGGCTTGCTGGGCGTCCATTATTACTCTTAGAACTTTCTGTGTGTTTCATTCATTGGTGCTGTATAATCAGTTTACCACTGAGTGTTACTGTTCTGAGCTTATTTACATCTACTATAGCATATCTCAAGTAGACTGATTTCAGCTTTCTATACCCATTTTTTTTATCATAACAAATATTCATAACCCTTCCCAAATGAGGGAGAGTAATGATTTTATCATTTTAATAGTTAATATGTTTTCTTTGCTAGACAGTAATTGTAATACCCCAGCTCTGTTTGTCTCTAACTATATTGCATTCTACTTTTGGGCTTCCAGCCAACATCAACATTAGTACACTAATAATCCTTAAGCCACCTGGACTGATTGTGCTATTTTAATAAGTCCTGTATATGCTAATGATTACATCTTCTACATTCATCTGGTTGGATTTAATATACTCAACAAAATCGACTTTGGAACATTTATGCAATTATTTAAAAAAATATGTTTTTGCCATTGTCTCATTTCTCCGCTTTTTAAATAATAGCTTTATGGAGATATAATTCACATACAATGCAACTGACCCATTTAAAGTATACAATTCAGTTTTTAGTGTATTCACTGTCTAGTTCCAGAATATTTTCATCTGCCCAGAAAAACCCCGTACCCACTAGCAGTCACGAAACTCTCACTATCCCCAGGCAACCGCAGTTCTGTTTTCTATTTATATTGATTTGCCTGTTCTGGACACTTGATGTATATAGATGAAGTCAGATGATATGTCATCTGTGACTGACTTTAATTTAGTGTAGTGTCTCAGTGTTCATTCATGTTGTAGCATGTTATCAGTGCTTTTTCTGTGGCTGTATGACTCTATCATAATTAACCAGCTATCTAATTGTGCTTTAAAGGTATTTCCATTTTTTGCTATTTTGTTTATGCTTTCTAACATATGACTCAGGTATGTATCACTAAAAATAAACGTGTATTACTACAGTAACTTCACTGCTAAAAAGTCCAGTTCTATCCATCATCATCCAGTTGTCTCTTTGCCCGACTTACACATGCTTTTACCCCTTCCCTTCTGGTAACCACTCACTGGTCTTAGTATCTAAAAGTTTACGTTTGCTTTATTAGGGCAGCTGTTTGTTTTCTCTATGTACCACATATGAGTGAAATCATCAGGTGTCTCTTTTTATCTAGCTTATTTCACTAAGCATAATATTCTCTAGGTCTGTTCATGTTGTTGCAAATAGTAGGGTTTCATCTTTTTATTTTTAAAAATAGCTGAGTCATATCCCATTGCGCATATATGCCACATTTCCTTTATCCAGTAACCTGTCGGTTAGCTCAGAGATTATTTCCAGCCCTTGGCTATGGTAGATAGTGCTGCAGTAAACATGAGGGGTGCCTATATCTCTTTGAATTAGAATTAATGTTTTTGTATGTGGGCGGTCAATACCCCAAATGGGATCACTGCATTGTATGGTATTTGTGTTTTTATTTTTTGAGGTATCTCCATACTGCTTTGCGTAACGACTGTACCAGTTTACATCCCTACCACCCATGTGCAAGGGTTCCTTCTCTCTACATCCTCTCCAGCATTTGCTGTTTCTTGCCTTTTGTATAATACCATTCTCCAACATGAGCTGACATCTCATTGTTTTGATTGGTATTTCCCTGCTAACCAGATGTGATGAATATCTGTTCACATGCCTGCTGGCCGTTCAGTGTCTGTTCACATCTTTCCCCGTGCTTTCATCAGGTTGGTGGTTTTTCTTGAGTTTATGAATTCTTTACTTATTTTGGGTATTACCCCTTTGTTGGATGTTACGATGGACCATTGTCTTTTTAGTTATAGCTATCTTAGTGGGTGAAAAATGGCATTTAATTGTGCTTTCAATTTGCATTCCCCTGATGAGTAGTCATATTACTGATGATACCATGTATTTGTTGGCCATTTGTGTGTCTTTAGAGAAATGTCTATTCATGTCCTTCACTCGTTTTTAAAACTATGTTATTTGTTTTAATAACAAGACAATTGATGAAATATTGAACTGTTCATTATAATATTCTGGATACAAGTTCCTTATCAGATAAATCACTTACAAAAATTTTCTCCTGTTCTTTGTGTTGTTTTCGCACTTTCTCAATGGTATCCTTTGAAGCACAAATTTTTAGTGTTTTTAAATTGAGGTAACGTTGGTTTATAACACTGTATATGATTTAGGGAACTAGGTTCATACCTCAAAAGTTTTAAATTTTGATAGTTTGCTTTTTGTTTTTGTTTCCTTGTTTTGGTTTCATATTTGACAAACTGCTTAATCAAAGATCGTGAAGATTTACTCCTGTGTCTTCTTTCAAGAGTTATAGTTTTAACTCTTATATTTAGGTCTTTGATCCATTTTTTAAAAAGATTTATTTATTTATGCACAGAAGAGCTGGGGTGTAGGCCAGAGGTGTGGGGCATGAGAGGATTCACCAGAGACAGCGTGCACAGAGCACAATGGGCGGATTGACTGAAACCCACTGCTGAGGGGAGCAGCGGGCGAGACAGGAGAGGTCTGCTGTGCCATGTGGGTCAGGAGCTGGGGGTCGAACTCAGTGCTGCTGTTGATAGCTTCATAGTGCTGAGACTTAACCCCTAGGCCACCAGGGAGGCCCCGATCCATTTTTTTATATGATGCTGAGGTATGGGTTCAGCTGCATTCTTTTGTATGTGGACATCCAGTTGTCCTAACATCATTCTTTTCCCATTGAATACTTTGGGAACCCTTCTCCAAAATCAGTTGACCAGAAATATAAAGGAGTATGTTTGGACTGCCCATTCTATTCCATTGACCTGTATTTCTGTCATTATGTTAGTATCACTGTCTTGATTTGTTTCACAATTGATGGTATCTTACATTGCACCAAAGCTTGCAGACTGGTTTTTGGTGCCTTGGGTAAGGATACTGGAGTGGAGAGTGGACTTTTGTTAACTTTTAGGAACCCAATGGGTGGGAGGTGGGGCTTTGTGAGAGAGGTGGTAAATTGGATGATCCCCCGGTGTTTAGCAGTGGACTCGGAGCAGGAGTCAAAAATAGTCTAGCTTTACATAATTTCAAAGCTGAGTACTAATGGTTCCAACTCCTTTTTATGGATTCTTTGAAGAAATGCTGCATCACTGGATGTTGTTAGTGGCACAGAGGAAAAATGTGGACATTGACTACTCTTAGTGAAAAACATTGTCCAATTCTGAATGTGAAGAAGTTTCAGGAAAACCTTGGACAATTAATTTTGCTATATTTTCTTTTCTATGTATATATGAGTGATGAATGCAAAATCTTATGTTTTAAAAAGAGCTCCTTTAAAAGGCTAAGATAAATGCTAAGTGGTAAAGTATTGTTTCATGTCTTATTTGGCAGTGCTTTTTTAGTGCTTCCTGAAATAATGGTGTCTTGGGTTTGCAATGCTGTCATCCCCCTACCTCTAGCTCTATTTACACCTCAGAGGGAATTGGGTCCTTTCCCAGAGTCTGTTGTATGAACTGACCTTCTTGGTTCCCACTTCCTGCAGTCACTATATGTCCATCTGTTTCCTCGCCTCCATAATTTTGTTTTTTCCCTTCTCGTTCTTGTAGGTTTAAGCCTTTTTTTTTTTTTAAAGCCCTGTATTACTGTTCTGCGTTTTGAGCGGGACTAGTGGGTAACATGTACCTTCAGCCCAATAGGAATATTCAGTCACTCAAGAGATGAGTTTACAGAAAATGCCTTTTAGAAAAGTTGCAAAAATTAGCAGAGTTCCTTTATATTCTTCACCCTGCTGTCTTAACGTGAACATCTTAGAGAATCACAGTACAATTACCAAGAATGTGAAGTTAACGCTGGTGCATTGTTATTAGCTAGACCACAGATCTTACTCAAATTTCATCAGTTTTTCCACTGATGCTCTAGTTCTGTTCCCAGATACTCTCCAGGATCTCATATTGCATTTAGTTGCTCCTTGTGCTTAGTCTTATTGAATCTGTAACAGTTTCTTACTCTGGTCTTTTGAAGATGATTGATCAGTTATATTGTAGAATGTCCCTCAATTTGGGTTTGTTTGATTTTTTTGTTATGATGTAAATAAGGTCATGCATTTTTGGCAAGATTACTAGAAAGATGATGTGCCTTTTTAGTGCACTGTATCGTGGAGTTGATAATGTTGATATGTCTTTATTACTGGTGATTATTAGCCTGGGTCCCATTTCAGTTGTTTGTGTTGGGTTTCTACCCTGTAAAGTTATTCTTTCCCTTGGAGCTGAAGTGTCTTGGGGGAGATGCTTTGAGAGACTATGGATATACCCTATTTCTTCTGAGACGTTTGCCTATTAAAAGTGTTAGCATTCATTGGTGCATCATTTTGCATCGTCTCTTAGAGTATTTCTGATTAATATTTAATTAGGCAAAAGAGAGCTGTGTCTTACAAGAAGCAAAGATCAATTACCATAAAGTTCTCTTGCTTAAATTTCCAGAGGCTTAACACAACAGAAGCTTGCTTTCCCACTGTGCCTATTTTTGACATGTAGGCGGTTTTCTGCCATGATTCAAGGACCCAGGCTAAACTTTTTATTTTGAAGTAATTTCAAGCTGAGAGAAAAGTTGCAAGAATAGTACCAAGAAATTCTGTACATCCTTTACCCAGATTTACTCACCATGTACCTCATTTGTTTTTCTTCTCTTCCTGTCTATGTAAGTGTATCTGTCTGTCTACTTATCTTAACTCTTTGACATTAGGTTGTATGCGCATGCTCTTTTAGGCCTTAATGGTTTGAGTGTCTCTTTATTTGTTAAATTCTAGTGTACACGTAGTGTGGTTTCAGAATTGGTCACCGATACCCCTGTGAGAAACACTTTGACTACTAGATGACAGCATTTACGAACAGTTCTTTTTTCTTTTAAAGATTTATTTATTTATGCATACAAGAGCTGGGGTGTAGGCCAGAGGAGTGTGTGTGGGGGGTGTGTGTGAGAGGATTCACCAGAGACTGAGTGGGGAGCAGAACAGGTGGATCTACTGAAATACACTGCTGAGGGGAGCAGCAGGCGAGGCAGGAGAGGTCTGCTGCGCCATGTGGGAAGCTCCCTGGCTGGGGATCGAACTCGTGCTGCCGAGGCTGCAGAGAGCTTCATAGTGCTGAGACTTAACCCCTTGCACCACCAGGGAGGCCCTGAACAGTTCTCTTTTCTTAGACTCACAGTATCTAGTCAAGATACTCTTTCAACAGTTTCCCACTGAAGTATTAAATTTGCAAACTGTACATATAATTATTAAAATTCTGAAATTTCATATTGATAGCATACTTTGGTTTGCAGTCTGTATTTTCATCAGTTGTTCCCAAAGTGTTCTTTGTTAGGAATCATCTTGCTTTTTCCTGATATAGGATCCAGCTCTAGATTCACATATTGAATTGGTCATGGCTTTTTTTTTAATATATATTTTTATTGTTATTTATGTCTTTTACATTTTGTATTCCCCTTGGGTAGCCCATCACCAACTCACCCGTGATCCATCTCCATGGTCCCCTGCGCTCTTCTCTATTCCATCCTGTGCCCTTTTCCTTCCCTCCCTCTGCC
>PVIJ01020440.1:0-20907 GCA_004024925.1 Scalopus aquaticus | reverse complement strand
GAGTAGAAGTTTGGAAAAGGGTCTGCTCTTCTAAAAAAGAAAAAAAAATATATAACCTGTAGAGAGATGGCCAAAACAAAACAAAACAAAACAAAAAAACCTAGATAGGATAATATAAAATTAGGATATAAATAATAGTAAATATAAGTGCAGTGCTGCTACTTGTTTTTCTTTTGTTGTATTACTGCATTTCTGAGTTGTTTAATTGAATTAACTAGATGAAAATCTACTCTTAAGTCTTTTTTAAATATATATAAAGTCCTGATGGACTGCAAAATTGTTGGTGCAAGTTAAAACCCAAGAAAGCTATCTTAAAAAACAATGGGAAAAATCACAATAGTTCCATGACCTTTAAAAATTCTTGTTAAAATATTGACAACCCTTTCATTGTCAGTCATAAATTTACAGGAATTGAGGGTTAGCAAACTCAATATACACTAGCTTAAATTTTTTTTAACATCGGTAATTAAAATATTTTCTTTTTTGTAAAAAGTAAAGTCATAAGTAGTGGTTTGAACGGTGCTTCCTTCCCTGTATCCTTTTTCATGTTATGATATGGAACAAGCATTATTTTTTTCTGACTTGATGAATTGTCTTTCTTTTTTTTTTTTTTTTTTTTACATACAAGCTGAGGTACAGGCCACAGGCGTGGGGCAGCGAGAGGGTTCACCAGAAACAGAGCGGGGAGCAGAACAGGCAGATCAGAAATACACTGCTGAGGGGAGCAGCGGGCGAGGCAGGAGAGGCCCACCCTACCATGTGGGATTCTCCGCAGCCAGGCGTCAACTCGCATTGCCGCTGCCGACAGCTCCACAGTGCAGCGCTCAACCGCTGCACCACTGGGGAGGCCCAAGTCTTTCTTATTTCTGAACTTGGTTCAGTTTGAAAAATTTTAGCCTTTGTCCTGTCAAAGTTGTGTGACACTGGTGAAAGGTCCATTAACATGAAATTTATTTTCTAATGCTAATTCCAATGGGATGTCCCCCCAACACACACACACCCCTGCCACCTTCCCTTCTTCATTTATACTGAGGTCACCTTCACCTCCTCTGCCTGCAAATCTTTAGTCTCCCAAAGAGGGCAGCAGTGACATCTCCATGAGCAGCTCTTATTATCACATCTAGTTTCATTCCCAGTAAGATCACTTTTATTTCTCTGCTGCACCTTCACTGTTACTGGTTTTCCCCCTCTTTTGAGGGCAAAATTGGCTTATACCTGAAGACGAAGTGGTAACAGAACTACATTCTTTTCTGTTCTGATGTGGACCGAATACCAGATATACAGTGACAAATCCCTGACAGACTCTGAAAGAAGTGAAGTGACTGGTGCCTGATCCTGATGTGCATCTCTATTTGTGGAAGGATCTGTGGACTGAAGAGCTAGCAGCAAGCTTACACTTTCTGCAATTACTCACTGTTGATGTACCCTGGAACTTTCATTTGAAACATGTGATGAGGAACTGGTTTTATTAAATAAACTATAGCAACTAAATCTATGCATGTCACAGTCCTACAAAGTAAATGTCTGTTCACTTCAATAGCAATAAAATTGTTGAAATATCAAATAAATGTAAAATACAGGCAAATCCAAATGTCAATATACAATCATTATTAAAGGTGTGATGTAAAATATAATTTCTGTTGGCTATTGAACACATTCCAATTTCATAAACAGACAGAAACACAAGGAAATGATAACTATGGTGTGTACCCAGAAGAATAGTACATTTGACATTTTCAAGCTTGAGTCTTAGAATTACCCTGCACCTTTTCTCTTTCTGGAATGGGGTCGGTTGATTTACTAGTAACTCTGGCTCCTCTATATTCATGTTGCTCACCTGTGCCTTGATCACCAGACCTTCCCCTTCTCAGACCAATGTTCTGCCCCTTCGCTGGTCTCTATTTGTCACCTGTACGCCTCAGGTATCCCTAAACACATCCCCAGATCATAATCTCACCCGATGCATCCATCCCTGTCTAGCTCATAACCCACCAGTGACTCCTCTCACCTGGAGATCCAGAAGACCATTCTCTTAAGTCTAGTTAAGCTGGTCTTTGCTGCCTTGTTTGTCTTCATATCCTGTCCTATGTGTTTGAGTCTTCTCAGATCTGTAGTTCATCATCTGGTCACTTCTATCTCCATGCTTTCAGGGTTCTCATTGTATAAAATGCCCTTCTTTCAGGCCTCCTCCCTCTCATAGCCTCTCATCCAGGATGTCATCCCTCCATTCAAATCTAGCCATGGCTGAATCTGTGAAGGAGACTAGCACCCATCTTGTGCTCCACCTGAGGTCTAGACAGTTACATAGCTGAGGCTGCTCCCACTTGACTTGGGTAGTTCATTCATCTCCAAGTCTGTTGACCTCTTCTAGAGCTCAGAAATCAATCTTGGGTCTCAGTCCCATCTACTGCATGCTGAGGAGGACCTGAGCAATCCACCTATTTCCCATCTAAGCTCCTTCCCTCTCCCTCCCAGTCCCCAGTGCTGCCCCTCCCATCAGAGCCCAGCGTCCAGCCATTCCTGGCTGTCCCACAGAAATGCTGAGAGGAGCTGAGGCCCAAGGTTTTTCCTTTCAAACAATCCTCCTGAGACACAGAAGTGATTTAGTTGCTATTGCAAAGAGGCAAAGAATTATATGTCTCAGTTTTCTTCTTCCTGTAAAGCACTAAATATTTCACCATCAGAATTTATGAACATTATAGAAACTACCTTGCCTTTTCCTCATCTCCCCATCAAAACCTTGATTCCCATCAAAATCTTGATTCCTAATCTTCTGGGTGTAGAAGTCTGGGAAACTACTCTGCATTTGGTTCATCAAACACACAATGAGGAAGGCCAGCTAATCCAATGATAACATTATATATTAACTTAAGCAATCAAAACACTAACAATACTACCCAATTACCCATAAGAATCTTGTTGACCACAGCAGCTCACTTGAGCATGGTTCCTCTCTCTACTTCCACAGGGCCTGCTTCATTTCTTCAAAAGAAAATTATCTTGCTTCATAATTCAAAAAATAATTAAGCTTCAAACATAAATCCTCAATAGCTTAAAGTTAAAGGTGATGCATATTTTTATTTAGGCATTCAGATTTAAATTTATGAAACTGGAAGATTTTAAGCAAGATGGTAACCTAAGAAGTAAGAAGTTCTAATTCTCCTCTCAAAAACTGACAGAAATAATCAAAGGAAAATAAAACTGGCCTCCCTGGTGGCCTAGGGGTAAAGTCTCAGCGATATCACTGCTAAGGCCTGCGTTCGACCCCCAGCCAGGGAGCTGACCCATGGTGCAGCAGACCTCTCCTCTCTTCAGCTGCTCCCCTCAACAGTGTACTTCAGTAGATCTGCCTGTTCTGCTCCCCACTCTGTCTCTGGTGAATCCTCTCACACCCCCCAACCCCACATCTCAGGCCTACACTCCAGTTCTATGCAAGAAAAAGAAAGAATAAAACTAAAATAATGCAGGGGAGGAGGGAATTAATCGGTGTTAAAAACAAGGCACTGATGACAAAGCAAATTGTTCAAAACTTGGTGATTTTTCTAGCTAAATGACAGATGACAACAAATGGAGGGGAAATACTAAATTTTAACTTCTACTTTTCAGATGACAAGAAAGTCTGAGTTGTTAGGTAAAGCAGAAAATAGAAAGTGTGACCAATCTTAGGGTACTAAATAAACTGCAGGAGGAAGGTCAAAGCTGATGATGATCACAGGGCAACGTCTATTCCTGACTTCTAGTACCAACATTTGGATTCAAAGACTGTGACCACAGCGCTGGAAGATCAAACAGTGGAGTGACATGTTCGTTCATTCCACACTAACTCTCTATGGAGGTGCTGTCTCACGTTGACAAGCAAGGAAGATATTGGGATCAGACGTAATTCCTTAATTCCTGAGAAAAACAACTAGAAGAGAAATGCACACATTGGAAAAGTGAAAATTATTCCTCCAGAAGTCACCTTTGCTCAATGTAACAATATTAAGATGCAAAAGTCTTGAAAACACTTAGAAAAAAGTTTTAAGCAGTAAAATTTAAGTTTCTACAAATTTGGTTGTGGAACTTAGAATGAAGAAATCACACACTAGCACAGCTGGAGGAAAAGCAAGCACTGCTCTCCTTTTCAATGTATATACAATTTCCTTGAAATATATGCTGGCAATGACATTTTTAGAGTTTAGCCTTAACAATTTCAAAGCTGATTATGCTTCTTCCGGCGCTATGGTGTTGAGTAAAAGGTTAGGATATATCTGACACTAGAAGGTTCATAAGGGCATGGTGGAGGTAGGTTCCATTGTGTTCAACATTTCTATCAAGAGCGACACTGTTTGAAAATAATTTGCTGCACAATATGTTATACAAAGGTCTAGGGGGAATTGCTACAATTTTACTTGGTCCAAAAACTGAGAGTAGTTGTTTTTATATAGAGCTCAGATTCTTTCAGTAAGGATGATGATTTTGTGTTTTAGAGGGAAATGTCATCCTTGATGGCGACATGGTAGAAAACACTATCGTTCATGGTCAAATCCTGGGCAGATTGGTACTTCATTGTTTATATTGTCATAAAGTCATGAATTTCCTTATTGGGAATGTAGGTAAGTCCTTTTCTGTTGCTGATAGAACCCCTGCAAATATATTTTTCATTGTTGATTGAATTAAATAAAACTATATGAATAAGAAGTCATTTATATCAGAATTCATTGGCGTATTCCCCTAAAAACTATTAATAGGACAAGTAAGGAAAACTTGTAGGGCCTCCTTGGTGGTGCAAGGGGTTAAGTCTCAGCACTGTCAAGCTAACCACCAGCCACTGCAGCATGATTTCGATTCCCAGGCAAGGAGCTAACCCACTTGGGACAGCAGACCTCTCCTGTCTCTCCCACTGCTCCCCTCAGCAGGTTATTTCAGTCAAGCCCCCTGTTCTGCTCCCCACTCTGTCTCTGGTGAACTCTCTCACACCCCTGCACCTTTGACTGACATCCCAGTCCTTGTGTGTGTAAATAAATAAAAATAAATCTTTAAAAAAAACCTTGTAGATGTACTTACTGAATGATTTCTATTATAATCATTGTACCGGGTTCGCCGTTATTCACCTAATAAATGTGAATTCGAACATAAAACCAAATGAAGATTTTTCACACTTCTGAGAATTTTAATAAAGATACACATAATGTTGCCTTGGAAGAACTGCAATACCATAAGCTAAACAACCACTCTTTTCTTGCTTCCTTTCTTCATTCCTTTACCTACTTCACAATTATTTTACTTAACATCTATTTTAGGATGTATTGCAAGACAGCTAAATTATTAAGACAAATGTATGCTATTTAATTCAATTAGATAGCAAATTTCTACCTCAAAATGTTTTGGGAATTGAAACTCCTATGACTACTTTGTTGAGGCACTGTTGTACTGACTTATCATCATCTTCATCATATTTGCTAATTTTATGTTCCAAAATATCTTTAGAAATCGCTAAATATTGCATATTATTTCCTTATTTTTCTTTCTAACATGTTACTTATTTTTTTGCTCAATGTTTAAATTATTTATGAATTTTGATGAATACTTGATATTAACATTTTATTTTTATAGATTTATTTTATTCATTTATGCACAGCAGAATTGGGTTATAGGTTGGGGGGAGGGCTGAGAAGATTCACCAGAGACAGAGTGGGGAGCAGAACAGGTGGATCTACTGAAATATACAGCTGAGGGGAGCAGCAGGCAAGACAGGAGAGGTCTGCTGCACCATGTGGATCCACTCCCTGGCCAGGGATCGAACTCATACAGCAGTGTGTGGGGATAGCTTGATAGCACTGAGATTTTGCATACAAGGGAGGTTGGGTACACTCCCTGCACCACCAGGGAAGCCCTTGATGTTAACATTTTATATATCAGGCTTGGTGACAATATTTTCACTCTTTTGATACACTGGTCAACAAATTTTTACAAAAGTCATGTTACTGAAATAAAATTAGTCATTTCCTATCAATTTGTATGTGCACAACATGAATATGACAGCCAAATTCTAATTTTGGCTCTAGGTTTTGTTGTAATCTGCAATAAATAGATGTTTACATCATGAAATGCATGCCAATAGTAATAGGTCTGTGGTTAACATCTGTGAAAAATCAAGTCATAGACTACTTCTTAGATTTCTTCGCTTGTCTCTTATATAGCTGTTCAGGAGCATCTCTGGGGAGCGTCCAGTAGTAGTCAGCCAGCATTATAATGGACCATTTTCCCTGGTATCTTTGTTCCATTGATGCGATACCTTGATGAAAACATTCGCCGTGTTCATCACTAACCATGCCACAGTTTTTAGGGAAGAAATCCAGATGAGAATGAAGGAAGTGGATCTTTAGAGACATACTGCAGCCAAGTTTCTGATACTGCATCAGCATGTCTTCTACGAGTTCCTTAGAGTTTTCTGCCCTAACATTCCCAAGAAAGTTTGTACTAGGTGAAAAGCATTCTGTGCTTGTTTCGCATCACCCTGCAGCAAGTTTTGAATTGGTTATCTCTGAAGAGCTCTCAAATCTGAGGACCCACAGAAACTTCCTCTTTAATCTTTGTTTTGCTGAATCAAGGAAATATTTCATGCAGGTATCGGAAAGCTGGTGAGGTCTGGTCCATGGCTTTCACGAAATTTTTCATCAAACCTAGTTTGATGTGAAGCGGGGTGGGTAGCAGGATTCTGTGAGCCTCAACCAGAGCTGGGTGCTGGATATTCTCTCCAACTGTGACATTTTGGCTGTGAGTCCATTCCTTCTGCAAGTAGCACAATTCACTTGCTCAGCTATCCCACTCACATAAGAAACACATGTATTTTGTATATCCCTGCTGCAGTCCCATTGAAAGGATAACTAGCTTCAAATCACCACAGACGTGCCAGCTGTACTTGTTATACTCAATGGAATTCAGTAGCTGCTTTAAATGATCGTATGTCTCTTTCATGTGGACAGCATGCGCCGCTGGAATAGATGGAAGATGGTTTCCATTGTGCCAAAGCACAGCCTTAAGACTCAGTTTCAAAGAGTCTAGAAATAGTCTCCATTCTTGGGGGTCATGAGTGATTTCTAAGGCATTCATGAGGCCCTCAATATCGGAACAGAATACCAGAGTACTTTCCATTCTGAAAAAAAGGCTCCAACTGCTGGTGGCGCTTTCGATAGATAGTAATTGTGACATCTTCTTCTAGAAGATGCCATTGTTGGAGTCTTGATCCTAGCAATTCTGCCTTGTTCGTGGATAAGTCCAAACCACGAATCAGGTCATTGAGTTCTTCCTGTGTTAGTCTGTGTGGGGTTGATGATGCACCACGTGAAAATCTGGATCACTGCACGCTGATGGAACAGAAGGACAGGTCGGCTCACCCTTGTCCTCATCAGATGAATCAAGAGAATATTCTGCTGGAGGTTCTGGAATAGGAAGTCCCTCACCATGTGGAACCGGTCTCAATGCAGACGGAATGTTTGGGTAGACTATTCTTGACTTCTTCTTTTTTTTAATAAAGGTTTATTTATTTTTGCAAACAGGCTGAGGTATAGGCCAGAGGTGTGTGGAGGCGAGAGGGTTCACCAGAGACAGAGTGGGGAGCAGAACAGGCAGATCAAGGGAAATACACTGCTGAGGGGAGCAGCGGGCAAGGCAGGAGAGGTCTGCCATGTCATGTGGGAATCTCCCTGACCGGGAGTCGAATTTGCCTTGCTGCTGCCGACAGCTCCACAGCACACCCCTTAACCGCTGTGCCACCAAGGAGGCCCTATGCTCTACTTCTTTTTTTTTTTAAGATTTATTTTTTATTTATACATACAAGCTGGGGTACAGGTCAGAGGTGTGGGGCGGCGAGAGGGTTCACCAGAGACAGAGCGGGTAGCAGAACAGGCAGATCAGAAATACACTGCTGAGGGGAGCAGCGGGCAAGGCAGGAGAGGTCTGCCACGCCATGTGGGATTCTCCCTGGCTGGGCGTCGAACTCGCGTCGCCGCTGCCAACAGCTCCACAGCGCAGCGCTTAACCGCTGCGCCACCAGGGAGGCCCCCTATGCTCTACTTCTTTTGCTTTGTTATTCTGCTGGAAAGAGGAGGAACCAAGCAGAAGTAACAGTCTTCTGTGGTTGCTTGGCTCTCTCCACACCATGGGGACTGCAAATGACATTGATGGCCTTTTGCCATTTAACCACTGTGAAAGCTGTGTTGTACATGTAGCACAGCTTATATGTGGGGCCCAAGGCTTGTCTTGGCCACCAACCTTGCAGCCAAAGTAAAGATGATAAGCTTTATTCACCTGAGAATTGATACCTTTCTTCTGCTTGGCAAATGTCACTTCCCTACAAATAGAGCAGAAATTGTCCATGCTATTAAGGCACTTTTGAGGCATTACTGTTCTGTATTTTGCCTAAATGGATAAAATAATAACAGTTCTATGGAACAGTAGCTTCAACTGTCTCATACAAAGTCTGAAAAATTTCAATGCTCAACCTTTCCGACAGGGCTTTCTATAGTGCACTGCTGACGTCAGCTTACTTCAGCAGCCACCTGGCCGTAGTATTGTATTGCATCAGAAAATGATGCAATCCACTCTGGATGATGTGTGCATGATGGTATTATTCAATGTGATGCGGTGTTCCATTATTCTAGGATTTTTTAGGATGTTGTTGCAGTCCTACTGGATAAATTTACATGGTGAAACATATGAAGTGAATTATATAAAATATCTTCAAAACAAGAGCTAATAAAAATTTTCAGGGTAATATTCATGTTTAGCACACCAAGATACTTTAGTATCTTTTTTGTGTGTGTCAGTAATGATCTCAATGTTGACCAGTGTAATATTTCCCTTCAGTTTTTTCTCTTCTTTCAAAAATTCTCTTACCAGTCTATAGTCTGGCAAACAAACCTTTTATTTTCCACATTATATTCAGTATCTCACTATCTACAGAACTGACCTCCATAAAACTATATAACCCTCTATAACTGCTTCCACTTGACAGTTTTAAAATCCTGTTTTCGACGCACTTTTATCATGTTGGAAAATCAAACACATTTAATGCTATGGCATAATTATTGCCAAACTTACCCATATTCTTTACTGTTCCTGTATCCATATTTTAAACATACCTTTGCATCTCTTTCAATCAACAGAGCGTGGGCAGTTATTTCCTCTATGCAGAGGTACAGGTGTTCTTCTAAGCTCACATTGACTAATACAATAAGACGGTGATGGGATGCCAATGTCTGGATTAACTTCAGAAGACCTAGTATTTTCTGTGTCTTTCTGTCTTTTGTCTTCACTGGGAGACTCACTGAAGCTAGTCTACTAAAGCATGTGATACACAGATCTGAACCATATCAGTTCTGGTGTCCAAACCCAATATTCAGACGAGCAGACAGTGAAACCAGTAAAAAAAAAAAAAAAAAAAAAAAAAAAACAGAACAGCTGCTCACTTGACTTTCAATCAGAGAACAAACTGAGCCTTGCTGAGTCCAGCACAGATCAACAGAATTACCCACCTGACCCAAAGATTCACAGACAAACTAAATGTAATTGCTGCTTCATGCCATGAAAATTTTGCACTTAAAAAAAGTTAGTTACATTTTTGTGATAATAAATGATCCTTGCTGACACTTTTCAAGTGCACATGTATTTACCCATAAATTGTTTGTGTTTCACCACGCTTTTGTATGGTCTGTGTTATAAAACACAAAAAGAAACAGTTTTAGATAAAGGGCATTAGGAAAATAAATGAAAACATTTACTACAGAAACAGATACCCATTTTGCAGATCATGCATTTATATATAAACTGTCAAGTGTGTCATTTCTTTAGGGAAATCCTATTTTATGTTCTAGACATTAAAGGCTATCATGGAAGCCCCTATTTCTCCTTTTTAAGCATGCATATTGTATCACTGTTATTAATCTTTTCACTTGCATCTCCTCTAAATTGTAAATCTCAAGAAAGCAGATCTATATCCTTCTCCTTCATTGATCATTTTAATTCTTAGGAACATAAACACAACGAAATAGCATTTTACTTGTTTATATTGTCAAAGCTATTGGTTTCCCATTGTTATTTTCTTTATTTTGCAATGGGTATCACTTATCCACTTCCAAAGGAATTGTCTTTTATTTCATGTGTTCATATCTAGTTTCCCATGTTTGCCTATCTTTAATAAATCTTTATGTAACACTTAAATAGCTATTTTTCTCTAAATTAATTTTAAATCATCCATTTCTTCCATATTGATTTTCAGTGCCAAAGAAAATGCAAGTTGAAAGTTCTTTACATAGCACCTAATACTTCTAGATGAAAACATTCAAATATTTTCCAGGATAGAACACTCCTAAACATTATATTAAATAAATACATTTTCTGTCAAACCAGCTTTTATCACATCAGAATTATTGCGGGGTAAAAAGAGACCTGATCAAACAGGTTCCAGAGAGGGAAACTTATTATATAGGTCCCAGAAAGTCCAAGAGATAATGTTTAGTAAGGATTTACATGTTATAGGTAGAAAATCTGCCAGACTGTAAATTACTTCAATGCCTGGTTCTTCTTCCCCAAAGTAGCTCATTTTGACTCATGCAATAATTAATTCCTCATATCCTTTTCACTTCAATGGGCTATCACAAACAACTGATTAGACTTTCTATGACTTAATTTGTATTCCCTGAAGAGTATCAGTCTGGAATAGATTTCATCACATATCAATCCTAGACAATTATTCCTTTCACCCAAAAATATTCCTAAAAACAGGTAAATGAAAAGTATAGCAGTTATTTCTACTAGAGTTAACTGATATAGACAGGAAAGAATATATTTTATAATTATGTTCTGTGGCAGCTATAAAGTACTATCAATAAGCATTTCATAATAAATTAATTTAAATATTTTACTATAAAATGTGCTAAATATCTTGCAAAATAGCAATAATTATTTTCAAAATAATATTAAATAAATCCTATTTACCATAAATAAACATGAAAATTTTTATAAGAAAGGTTTCTCATGAAGAAGAGTAAGCTGGGCCTCCCCGGTGGCACAATGGGTTAAGTCTCAGCGCTATGAACATATCCAGAGCCTCTGGAGCATGAGTTCGATCCCTGGCCAGGGAGCTTCCCACATGGCACAGCAGACCTCTCCTGCCTCATCCGCTGCTTCCCTCAGCAGTGTATTTTCAGTTGATCCACCTGTTCTGCTCCCCACTCTGTCTCTGGTGAACCCTCTCACCCCCGCCCCCACACACTTCTGGCCTACACCCCAGTTTGTATGCATAAATAAATAAATCTTTAAAAAAATAAAAATAAATAATCAAATGAACTAACAAATTATAGTAACACTAGCTTAGAATCCAGGAAAATATGGTGGTCACAGAGGGAGACATGAAGGCGGGAGTTGGGGGGATGCTAAAGGGGTTGGTCTGATAGTGGGATTGGCATTGGCACTGGAGTACTGATGGGGGGTTTGGTGATTACACATACAGAGGTGTGACGCTGTACTCCTGAAGTTCAGACAGTATTGTAAATCAATAAAACATTTTTTAAGAGCTACCAACTTGCACTTAAAGAATAAATAAGTTCTAGGAATGTAAGGTACAACATGACAGCTAAAACTGCTGCATAATTTATAGGAAAGTAACAGTGAATTTTAAACATTCTTACCACAAGGAGAACATCTTTTTGCCTTTTAATTTTCTTTATTGTTTTCTTATTTTATCTATGAGGGGAAGGATTTTAGCTGAACCTACTAGTGGTAATCATTTCACAATATATGTAAATCATCTATCATGCTGCAAGCCTTAAACAGTGATGTATGCCAATGTCAATTTTTTTCTCAATAAAAGTGGGAAAAAAGAAAATTTATAGACATTTTCTAATATATGATTTGAATTGTACTCTCACATTCCATCACTTGTCTGCGTTGTTTACAGGTGTGCTGTACACTGCCCACAACAGCAGCCAAGGGGACCTGTAAATACCATCTGTCTTATTCAGAGGGTAAAAATGTCACTGCGGGGCCTCACTGGTGGCACAACGGGTTGGGTATTGGCCTATGAAGTTGTCTGCAGCCACTGCAGTAAGAGTTCAATCCCCAGCCAGGGACATTCCCACATGGCGCAGCAGACCTCTTCTGCCTCGCCTGTTTCTCCCCTCAGCAGTGTACTTCAGTAGATTTGCCTTTCTGCTCCCCGCTCTGTCTCTGGCGAATCCTCTCATCACCCCACACCTCTGGCCTATACCCCAGCTCTTGTATGCATAAATTAATAAATAAATATTTTAATAAAATGTGACTGAGGAGGGCCAGACAATGCTCTCCCCGAGCAAGTGAAGCAAAACACAGGGGACACCTTGGTTTTCACTTGTGTAGTTAGTATTCGTATGTCCTGAAGTTAGGACGGTGTCTAATGACCAGGTTTCTGTTTCTTAATGCTACCTCGTTTCCATGGTTTCTGCCCATCTCACAAGCCTGATTCTCCTACTTTGAGTTTTCCAATCAATTCTATTTCTGTATAAGACAGCCAAGCCACAGTGAGCTTTTATTTCTTGCAATCAAGAACTTGACTGATACAATAAGTAATGATTATATACATACTTACATACACACACACACATGCACACACATATATGCTATGGATTTCTTCATAACATTTCTGGATTTCAGAATGGTGCATTCAGCATTTTTTTTTTCACAAGCTCTATTACTATGTATGTCATCCAGGCTAAATTTTTTATGTCCATTTATTTTTTAATTTCTGTTTGGTGAAACAGAGATACATGTTCGTTGGTTCTATAATCAACCTTTTAGTAGCCAAGGTTTTTTAGCTTCTCATGTGGCACAAAATAAGGTTGGACAGTGAATATTTGTTAATGTTCCAATGTCTTTAGTGACAGTAGGTAAAAAAGAAAAAGAAACTTTTTTATAAAAGTGAACTGATTGAATAGAAACAGACTATATAAAAGATAGATGAAACTCCTCAACCATTTCCCTTTTGCAGAATCCCCTTGTCAATTCAACTCCATTAAAATAGACAGCAACCAGTAGTATCACACACAGAGGAATCTACTGGTATTTTCATGCCAACCCTAAATTAGTAGTGTATTCCTACAGATATTTTCCTAACTTTATTTTGTAATCTGTCTTTTCTTTTCAGTTATTAACTTAAGCACCACACCTTAGCTTTAAATTTATCACTTGGTAAATTATTTAAAAGTTGTATGTAAGTTATCAGCTGATAGTTTGGTTAAAGCACAGAAAATGCTGCATGAGACTAGGTTGTAATATTTATTATCTAAATGCAGGAAGGAACATAAGGTGGTGTTAAACGAAACAACTTTGCATTAGCCTCCAGCCACAGATTCAAGGATTTGATTAAAAAGTAACCGAATTCAATTTTGAAAACAAATCCAACACATATCAAGCAGAATTAAGTCAACATTCATTCTTTCTTTATGTAAGCACGCATGGTGTATGCATGCCTTGGTGGTGTGTGTGGTATGGCAGCATAAATCTGAAAAGGTGTGAGCCTATACCTCTGAATCCTATACAGTGTTGTGAACCAATGTTACCTATATAAAACAAAAGTCAACATTTTAAAACTGGATAAAAAAGACATATCCATGAAATTTTAGAGAAAAATTTCTCAAGAAAAGCCATTCGAAGCAAAGGTTACTTTCTTAGTATTTCCTGATCCAGCTCTTTATTGAGGAGTATGCTAAAAGTTAAGGCAAACATATGAATGACAATGATGGATATATTTGCTACAGTAAGAGCATTTCTGGACGAAACAATGCAGGGAAATGGCTTCCTATCTAATAACCATTCCCCCTGAGCTTTTTTCTAAAATAAAATTCCATACTATTAAAGTGGAGCACATATTGTGGGTAACTAGTAGTCGTTGCTTTTGTGAATTATATAGTTGCCAAGAGCTGCTTAGAGGAAGGTAATTTTTATGGATTGTTTATAATTACAGCTTATCGTTAGGAAAGAGTAGAATTTAAATAAGTATTCAAATATTTTAATAGCTATATTTAGCTTTATTTATATTTTAATTGCTTTGCTTTTAATATAAGCTAGAAAGCTAACATATTTGAATATGGAAGTAAATTTCCAAAATGTTAATAGAATGAATTAAACACCATTAATAATAATTTGGAATATGTGTCGTTTATATAAAAAACATATATGAGTTTATATGCATTTATTAGCAAAAATTTAGATGCTATTTCTTTTTATTATTTCTTCATACTTAGAAATTAGTTCCCATATAAGGATTTATCCTAAAAATCTCATGCAGTCTATCACTTATCAAAGAAATACCTATAATTGTTTGAATTTTATTCCATTTAAAATTTTGATAAGAGAACATATCAGTCTCTACAATACTGCATAAATAACAGTTCCATAAGGAAAGTTTGAGGAATGAATAACTTTGTAAAAGTATAACTCTGAAGGAAATCATAATGTACAAATAAGACTGCCAAATAAGAGCATCTATTAGACCATAAAAGGTCTTCTTCATGGTGTATTTTTCTTCAAATTTTTACTTATCTTCTTTATTCACTCTTGGAATCTGATCCATTTGAAAATTGTCTCTCTTTTTTACCTATGCTACCCACATGTTTCTTTCAAGGAACAGCTCTTCACTATTTGAGGATGCCTGTTTTCCTTGCTGCAATATATTGTTTATCAGCCAGCAGGCCAATTTGCTAGGGAAATAACATAGACCTATAAGGGAATAAAGGAAGGGGTAGCAGAGAGTAAAGGATTTGATAACCCGTTGACATAGCAGGTATTGTGATTCATATCACAGTCAGGGATGTATGCATATCATTGATTTTTTAAAAGAATGTGTGAATCCACAAACCATTTTGTCAAAGGTTCTTATAATTTTCTGCAACCAACCACCAATAAAGATTAAAGACTACTATTTTAGAGATTTATCTGCCTTTCCAATAATACTGCATATTGAGATATAGAAATATTTTAAAATTTACTATGCTTTAACTTTCATATTATAATTTACATAATATCTAACCACATATTGTAAAAAAACAAAATTAAAACATATTTTTGTTTTGTCAAAATATATATAGTATCATAGTCATCTTTTGTGAGTAGACTTCACTAGCTTATTTTTAATGAGGTTTTCTTTGTAGAAATAGACATTCAAATATTGATTTGCTGCTTATTCATCATGTGATGCAAAAGAGAGGCATAAAAAAGGTAATTGAAGGATTAAATATTTGCTTCACTTCTATTTCCTTCTCTTTGAGGTTTGTTCAGACCCTTATGACTCTAAATATAGCTTTCAAAGTTTAATCATAAATAATTTGGCAATAAAATACAATAATATTTGGCATGTTGTATTTTCTTCTGAGCAATAAAATGCATTCAACAATACCAAGGTTGAACAGACTAGAGTAAGGGGCTGGAACTTCCTCATTACTTAGTGACAGCGTGGTGAATGGTGAATTAGGGTAGTACTTACTAAGACATCTAAGTGAGGTCAACTTGGAATTTTTTGTACTCTTCTATTAGGTTTCTAATTACCTTTACACTTTTTGGAATCTCTTTACTGACTGTACCAATGTGATACAACCTGACAAAGAAAAGCAGTTTCAAAGGACACATACCCTTAAAAAAATAAATTTTCCACCTTCATAAGTTGAAAACTGATGCCAGTTAATAAGTTATAAAGATTATCCTCAAAGGAAAAATATAGAATATAAGAGAAATAACTTACTTACTTGAATACCTTTACAATAAACGAAGGTAACTGAGACAAATAAAAAAAATATTCTTCCAAACTTCTCCTTTGTTTTGCAAGTTCCCTTCTCAATATATGTGAATATTCTTTGATTTGTTTGGTATTCCTTAATATCGTCTCCTACCTTTTCAAAAATGGTTCCATGAAAAGCTGTTTGGTTTTTAAAACTCAGAAACTAGTACCATTATAAAAGTAGGTATTTATTCAACTTACTATGTGCAGAGATCATCTTAGGTGTTTTGTATGAATTATTCCCCCCCTTCTCTCTCTCTCACTCTCTCTCTCACACACACACACACACACACACACACACAAAGACACATACACAAATAAATCCTTTGAGAAAAGAACTATTTCAAAATTCCAAATAAAACTAAGATATCAAATGATTAGTAAGTGGCAGAATAGGACTGTAATACAGATCATCATGCTTTAGATTCTAAGCTTATTATTCATTAGGCCAACATAAGCAATGTTTTGTTATCTGTATATGTTTTGTCACATCTTTGCAAAACTATTTATAATTAAACACCATACTATTCAGCCATTTAAAGGACACAATTCAATATTTTCAACTACAGTCACAGACTGTACAGCTGAAATCACTATCAATTTTGGAACACTTATATCCGCAAAGAAATAATCCCTTCCTTTAGGTATGCCCCCCCCCCCCATATCCTTTAGGTGACCTCCAGTCGACTTTCTGACTCTATAGTCTGTGTTTGGACATTCCTATGAATGGAATCACATAACAAGAGATTGTCTGTATTGGCTTCTTTCCTGTAGTATAAGGTTCTCAACAGTTACATGCGTCATACCAGTTATCAGTACTTTTTTTGTTATAGCCAAATAGCATTCCATTATAAGGCATATCACATTTGTTTATTTGTGATGGACATTTGGGTTGTTTTCATTTTGGGGTTATCATGAATACTACTACTGTAAACGTTCAGGTACAGATTTTTATGTGGAAATATGATTTAATTGCTCGGGAAGAAATGCTGAGGAACATAGTTAATGCTTAATTGTTTGAGGATCTGACAGACTGTTTTACAACATGACTGCAATAGTTTACATTTCCAACAGACAATATAAGAGTTTTGACTTCCACAGCTGACATTTGATAATATCTGACATCCTTATTCTAGCCTTCCTAATGGATACTTATTGATAACACTGTGACTGTAATTTGCATGTCCTTGTGAACTAAGTACATTTAGCATTTTATATCTTGTGCGTGTGCGTGTGGACATTTGGTTTTAACTACTTGGGGTATACTTAGGAATGCAATTGCTGGAGGATATGGAAACACTCTATTTAACTTTAATGGCACTGCCAAACTTTCTTCCAAAGTAACTGTATCTGTGTATCGATTCCCATTAGAATTGAGAGTTCCAAATAGTTGTCAGCATTAGATGTTGGCAATGTTTTGGGTTTAGTCAGTTTCCCACTTTTATGTGTGTTGTCTCTTTTTGTTGAGATACTAGATTTCTTTATTCTAACTGCAAGACCCATCATATTTTATCTCATCCTGTTGGTTTTCTTTTCAAAATGAAAGCAAATAAATCTTATTTCAGATGGTCAGTTTATCTGTTTGTTTGTTTTAATTTGTTTCTGCTTTTGGTGTCATATATCCAAAACCACCACCAAACTGAAGGACACAAAGAAGTGTGCCTAAGTTTAATTTTAAGCAATTCATCATTTTTGCACTTACATTTACGCATTCTATTTATTTTGAGTTAATCTTTGTATCTGGTATAAGGTAGGGGCATCTTCACTCTTTCTTTTCTTCTTGAGTAGAACTAGGGTGTAGGTCAGAAGTACGGGGGATGACAGGATTCACCAGAGACAGAGTACACTGCCAAAGGGAATAATGGGAGAGACAGGGGAGGTCTGCTGTGCCTTGTGGGTCAGCTCCCAGGCCGGGGATCAAAAGTAGGCCCTAGTGGTGACAGCACTGAGACTTAACCCCTAGGCCATCAGGGAGGCCCCCACTTCATTATTTTGCATGTAGATATTCAGTTGTGTCAGACTCATTTGTTGAAAGACTATTCTTTTTCTCCTTTGACTGCCTTGTCACCCTTGTCAAAAATCAACTCTCTAGTGGTATTTGTGTTTATTTCTGGAATCTCAGTTCTACTCCATTGATTTATACAGCCATCCCAAGCAATGACTTGTGTACTGTGTTGAACCACAATAAATTTTGAAAGCAGGAAGAATGATTCTTCCTACTCTTTTCTTCTAGATTTGTTTTGGCTATTTTATATTCCTTGAATTTTTATATTAAATTTTGAATCAGCATTTTGATTTCTACAATGAAGACAACTGGAATTCTAATAGGGATAAAATTGGTTTCGAGGTTAATTTAGGGTGTGTTGCTAGCTTAATGATATTAAGTCATTAATGTTTTCCCATTTATTTAGATCTCCCTCAGTTTCTTTTCATTATATATTGTAGTTTATGAGTAAAATCTTGCACATATTTTGCTTAAGGTACTCCTAAGATTTATGTTTTTGGATTCATTGCAAATTAAATTCTCTTAATTTCATTTAGAGCTTGTTCATTGATCTGTATTTTTTTTCCACATTTATTTTGCACCTTAAGCAGCAGTATGTTAATGATGATTGATGTTTTGAGTCAGACTGAAAGGGTAGGAGTGGACTTTTAGAAATTAAAAGTGACAAATTATACACAGGATTAAAAAGTAAAACAATTTGTAAATATATATCTGAGGGGCATGTTTTATTGTAAGATATAATACACTGCCAGTGCTATAAAATTTTATTTTTAGGTATGGTAAGCGTTTTGAAAGAGCAAAAGAAAGTTACTCTACACTGAAGAAAGGAACTTCAAAACTGATTTCAAAGCACTTGTAAGTTAACATACTTAGCTCCCAGAATTTAGAAGTTTTAAAAAATTCAATTTAGCTACCTATTCAGTGTGAAAGGAAATTCTCCAATACAGGCTAAAGTAAATCCCAGAAACAATGTGTATGTCCATCAGTGGATACTATGTTTTTATAGGTGCACATGATCATCTGCCTGGCAGTCAATTATAGTGAACAAAGTAACGAAGTTATTTATTTAAATATCTCCAGGTTTATTGGGTGAGTATAACTTATATGGATAGATTGATTTTTCATATGTGTGTGAGTATTTTTTTATGTACAATTATTATCTAGGCCATAGCACTTGAGACCATTTTCCTGTCATCACATTTTTGTCTTCTGACTAATACTTCTCGCAAAAAGCAATGAGAAATAGTACTCACTTTGTAAGAAAATGTGTTCGTAGAATTTAATAAAGCAGGAAGGTGAACTGCTAAGATAGAATCTGCCAAAAGATCTCGTAACTTCTAAGATTTTTTTTTTCTTTCTGGGATCATAAAGATCATAAAAACTTTTTAAAGACTGAACTATAATAAATATAATCTATATCATGTGTTTAATTTCCTCTCATTTTATTTATTTTTTAAAGATTTATTTATTTATGCATACAAGCTGGGGTACAGGCCAGAGGCTTGGGGCTATGAGAGGGTTCACCAAAGACAGAGTGGGGAGCAGAACAGGCAGATCGTGGGAAATACACTGATGCGGCAAGGCAAGAGAGGTCTGCCGCGCCATGTGGGACTCTCCCTGGGCTGGTGTCAAACTCAGGTCGCCACTGCCAACAGCTCCAGCGCAGCGCTTAACAGCTGTGCCACCAGAGAGGCCCGTAATTTCCTCTCATTTTATTCTAGGAAATATCAATATAATTTTAGGTTTAAATCTTTAAAATTATTTGGGCCACCCTGGTGGTGCAAGGAGTTAAGTTTCATCCTATGAAGATATCCACAGCACTGCAGCACATATTCCATCCCCGGCCAGGGAGGTCATGAGGTCACATGGCGCAGCAGATCTCTTCTGTCTCGCCCGCTGCTCCCCTCAGCAGTGTACTTCAGTCACTGGGCCTGTCCTGCTCCTCACTCTCTCTCTGGTGAATCCTCTAACCGCCCCCACCCAACACAAACACCTCTGGCCTACACCCCAGCTCTTGTATGCATAAATAAATCAATCTTAAAAAAATCTTTAAATGTATTTATTATATATGTATTCATAAAAATTGGTAGGTTCTGTAAGGGTAGAGATTGATGCTTTCCAAACTGAAAACACACATGTGCTAAGGAATTTATTTTGTCCTATATAAATATCAATATACTGAATCAGCTAAAGTTACATGAATGCTGATAAAAGATACCAGATTCTTGGATCAAAAATAAAATAATCACATTAATAGAATTCTAAACTCTAAGTGCCACAGGATAACACAAAGTGGCAAATAAACCTGTTATATGCAGCAGGGGACACAGGGGAAAAGGACTTTAACCATTAAATGAAAAAAAACTGAGATCATCAAACAGGAAGCAGGCATGCTCTTTGTACAAGGAGAAATATGATCTTATCTCTCCAAAACTTGAAATGTGTAAATACTCTTGGAAAACTGTCCAAGTTACAGTGTAATTGGGGCCTTATAATCCCAATGTACACAACATGACCACAAAAAGTTCATGGTGTACTTTCCCCCAAAATTCATACTGGATCATCCACTGTATTGACCCACAGAAAACGTTCACTTTTTTTTTTTTTTTTTTTTTAAGATTTATACAGGCAACAACAAATGCTGGAAAGGATGTGGAGAAAAAGGAACTCTTCTACATTGCTGGTGGGAATGTGAACTGGTCCAACCACTATGGAAAGCTGTATGGCGATTCCTCAGACTGCTAAACATGGAGCTTCCATACGACCCAGCAATTCCACTTTTGGGAATTTACCCAAAGGATACAAAAACACTAATTCGAAAGGATACATGCACCCGTATGTTCATTGCGGCACTGTTCACAATAGCAAAGCTATGGAAGCAAACCAGATGTCCAAAAATAGATGATTGAATCAAGAAGATGTGGTACATATACACAATGGAATACTATTCAGCATGGAAAGAAGATAAACACATGCAATTTGCAGCGACATGGATGGAATTAGAGGGGATCATACTCAGCGAAATAAGCCAGAAAGAAAGAGAAAAATATCGAATGGTTTCACTTATAACAGGACTATAGGGAGGCCGGGTGGGAGAGAGACAATCAGTGGG
>PVIJ01020439.1:0-20927 GCA_004024925.1 Scalopus aquaticus | reverse complement strand
ATGTTTGGTAGAATTCATTTGTGAAACCATCTGGTCCTGGGCTTTTGTTTTTGGGGAGGTTTTTAATTACTGTTTCAATTTCACTACTTGTGATTGGTCTGTTTAGGTGTTCTATATCTTCTTTGTCTAGCTTTGGGTGATTGTATAGTTTTAGGAATTTGTCCATATCCTCTAGGTTGTTATATTTGTTTCCGTATAGTTGTTTATAGTAGTCTCTGATTATTTTTTTTTTATTTTTGCTGTGTCCGTTGTGATTTCTCCTTTTTCATTTATGATCCTATTTATTTGTGTTTCCTCTCTTTTTTTCTTTGTAAGCCTGGCTAGTGGTTTGTCTATTTTGTTTATTTTTTCAAAGAACCAGCTTTTGGTTTCGTTAATCTTCTGGATTGTTTTTTTTTTTTTCCCATTTCATTTAGTTCTGCTTTGATTTTTATTATTTCCTTTCTTAAACTTTCTTTTGGGGTTTTTTGTTGTTCATTTTCTAGTTCTTTGAGATGTGAGGTTTTAGCTTTTTTTTTTTTTCAAACTCATCATAAAGGATTTCACCCCGGAGTATTGGCTTTTCTAAGCCACCTTCCTGGATGTACATGGGGCCAACATGGAGTAACCTGATCCATTCAGTCATGCCCCGAATGGATGGGTCCATCAGTAGAGAAACCAGGACTATTCCATCAGTTGCAAAAAGAATGAAAAATGAAGGGAAAAAGATATCCCTTTCATTAATTACTTTCTGATAAATTTGAAACAGGTAGCAAGGATCTTTGTGCTCACTAGTCCATCCAGAATAAGAGCAGTCATCTTGGGGAAGCCTACAAGTCCCAAGGCAACCCAGGTCTCAGTGCACAGGGGCTTGGGGGGACAGCAGCCCCCTTCCTCGGGCTTGACTCTTCCTTTTGTGGTCTCTTGCTTGCTGACTTTGAGGGCTTGGTCAAGGGGAAGCACATGCATTGAGGGAGCTCCAATCGCTCCTGATTTCTGGGCTTCAGAACCATCTAGACTGTCCTGCTTTTCTCTGCACAACAAATAATCTCTTAATTCTCACTGGGTGGATTTGGCCCATCAAGGTGAATCGAATGGCCAGCAAAAAAGTAGAGACAAGGTCAACCAGGGTGTTCTTTAACATGTGCTCGGATTTCCCAGAGTGACTTTTTCAATGATTAAGACTCTCAAATAGAATGTAGGTAGTTCTTGACCCTAAAGAACTCAGAATTTGATGAAATAAAACCAAATTTAAAATTTTGGGGGGTATGTTGAGGGGTTTAGAAAGATGTCCACTTCTCTCCATCCTTCTCCCATTATAAGCGAAATCAGTAGGAAAATAGTCATTGATTGTTCCACTCTGTCAGTCATCCAGTTAGCTCTCTGGCTTTTTGATAAAGTTGACCCGCCTAGCAAAAATACATACAATGTGGGTTGACCAGTGACAATTGAGTCTGCACTGAACATGGACAGATGTTTTTCTTGTTATTATTCCCTAAATAACACAGGATAGGAGTTATTTGCATAGCATTTACGTTGTGTTAGGTATTATAAGTAATCTAGAGATGATTTAAAGCCACAGGAGGATGTGCATGGGTTAGATGCAAACGCTACACTATTTTAAGGCAGGGGCTTGAGCATCCCAGATTTGGGTATCCTGTGTCTGTGTGTGTGTTGGGGTGGGGCTGGGGGGCCCTCCTGGAGCCAGTCCGCTAAGGACAGTGAGGAATGACTACCTGTTGCTTCTTGTCTTGGTGGAGTTCCTTGAAGGCTGGTCATAATCTGTCTCAATATTTAAATGTTTTCTGGCACCTTGTATAACTGGGCACATTTGGATAACTTTTAAACACTATTTGCTCATTACAGAGCATCTTTTTTTTTTTTTTGAAGATTGATTTATTTATGCATACAAGCTGGGATACAGGCGAGAGGCATGGGGTGGCGAGAAGGTTCACCAGAGACAGAGTGGGGAGCAGAACAGGCAGCTCTATTGAAATACACTGCTGAGGGGAGCAGCAGGCGAGGCAGGAGAGGTCTGCCGTGCCATGTGGGATTCTCCCCGGCTGGGCGTCGAACTAGCATTGCCGTTGCTGACAGCTCCACAGCACAGCGCTTAACCACTGCACCACCAGGGAGGCCCATTTATAGAGCATCTTAATAAGACAGCAGAGTGCCTGAATGGCCATGGGATTAACAGCACGTCCCTTGCACACATTGAACAAGTAGAGCAGGACCTCCCGAGGGTGATTCTAAATGCAAATATCAGTTTAAATGTCTGTTGGGGAAGACTCTATGTTTTGGTTATTTCTTTTTTTATTAAACAAGATTTATTTATTTATGCATACAAGCTGGGGTACAGGCCAGAGGTGTGGGGCGGTGAGAGGGTTCACCAGAAACAGTGAGGAGCAGAACAGGCAGATGGACTGAAGTACACTGCTGAGGGGAGCAGCGGGTGAGGCAGGAGGGGTATGCCGCACCATGTGGGAACCTCCCTGGCGGGGAGTCGAACTTGTGTCACCGCTGCCGACAGCTCCACTGTGCAGCGCCTATCCCCTGTGCCACCAGGGAGGCCCTATTTTGGTTATTTCTTAACTGTCAGGTATTTCTGGGGGGAATAAAAATCTTTACTTGGTCACCTGGTACTTTTGACTGTCTAATGGTTAAACCATACAAATAAGTGCAGTGAGGATTATTATTTTAAAAAGACCTCTAGGTAGCAAAACTTCATAAATCTTCCCTGACTTGTTTCTGCTCTGGAATCCTATTGATTGTAAATGTATGAAAACGATTAGTTCTGTCAGAAGCAGACTCCAACATAGAGATAGATACTTATATCCAAATAGATATTTATACCCAAAGAATAAAATGATGATATGATCCTTGTTTTTTTAAAAAAAGTTTCACTGATTTGACTTCTCACAGTCGTTTTAAGATATCGTTAAAGAAAAGTAAAATATAATTTTCAGGATTGTTGGAAAACTTCTTTAAGAAATTAGATAAATGGTCGGAAAAATGAGATCGATTAATTAAAATAGAACTGCAAGTGGTTTTGATAACTCAGAGAACTTTCCATCCGAGGTTCTATTCTCTTGATAATAATTGTCATGCAAACTGAAATCGCTTTACAAAAACTACTTCTTGTTCTTATAATTGCCTTAAAAAGAGTAGAATTGTGTACTTCTGTATTTTGACATTTTCAAAATTGTACTATAACTGTGACAGTGCTTTCAGCTGCCTCCCTCATATGCTGTGTCACCAAATTAAAGACTTAACATGTAAAATGAGCTAAAAGGTGCTACTGTCAGGTGAGAGTACCCATCGGCTTTCTCCCAGGATAACTGGTTAGCCTCTGAATTCATGCACACAGGTGACAAGATTCACTGGGCCGCCGACTTAATGCAATCTGGTTCAGTATCGATTTCTTACGTTTTATTTTATGCTTTCGATAAAACCAATTTTCAGGCCCATAGTGGTAAAGCATGTTGCGTTCTTCTCAACTGCAGCAAGGACAAAGGTCAAATCCATGTGTGTGCCTGTGTGTGTGTGCATGCATGTGTGAGCACACACATGTAATTCTTTATAGAATAGTCTTCATAAAAATTGCATGAATTTTGGAGACTGAGCTGTAGCCTGAAAATGAAATGCCTGGACGGCCTTTTCTTTGTTGCTTCCAGGAATGATCTGTGACCTGGCGTGAAAGTCCCTGCACACCTGAGGAATTGTTTCCTCATTAGGAAAATGCCGCCTTATCACATGATAAATTTCCCCTAAGTCCTGGGTCTTTCCTAGCTGTGTGTCTCTGCCTGTTGATTTCTGCCCGGACTTCAGACGTTACAAGGTTTTACATTTTTATGTCATGTGTCGGTAAATGAAAAACAAGTTCCTCCCCAACTACTCCATGCTCCCCACATTTGGATAATTTTGAATAGACATGTAGGTCACCCTAAAAAATCCTGTGGGGATATAAGTTGGAACTTGTCGACTTTATTATTCAATTGTGATGGTCATTACATATTTTTGCTTCTTACTAAGGACTTATGCCTGGTCAGGAGGAAAATTTAGTTGTTCATGTATTACCTTTACATATATATTTTTTCTAGTTATTTCCTTTTAATTTGATGTTTAATTTTGAATAGTTATATGTTTATTATTGAAGTAGCATGACCTTATATAAGGAATGGATGTGCGTCACTGAGAATCCATGTGCCTATACCATGTTGGGGTCACCACTTAATGTCCAGTTCCACCCTTAACCACCCCGGTGTCCCTCTGTCCCAATTTACCTGCTCCCCTCCCCCCTTCCCTTCTGGTAACCATGAATGGGTTTATAGTCCCAAAGTTTATTTTTGTTTTATTTAGTTGATTAGTTTGTTTGGTTTCTTATTATACCACCTATGAATGAAATCATATGGCATTTCTTATTTCCTGTCTGGCTTATTTCACCATGCTTAGATGAACATATTTACAGTTTTAAATGCCTTGGCATTTATTTATTTATTTTAAGATTTATTTATTTTTGCATACAAGCTGGGGTGCAGGCCAGAGGTGTGGGGCAGTGAGAGGGTTCACCAGAGATAGAGTGGGGGGCAGAACAGGCAGATGGACCGAAATACGTTGCTGAGGGGAGGCAGGAGAGGTCTGTTGTGCCATGTGGGAATCTCCCCAGCCAGGCGTAGAACTTGCGCCGCAGCTGTTGACAGCTCCACAGCGCTGCGCTTAACTCGTTGCGCCACCAGGGAGGCCCCAATTTGGCATTTATTTTTATAGGTGCAATAAATTTTGGATCTTTGGTTATGTCCTTTGAAGTAGATAGGCAATGGTTCCAGTTGCATTTAGCCAATTATTTCCCTCCCATTTTGAATGGAGACCTTGAACTTTTGTAAGGACTATGCATACAAAGACATTCCTCCAAGAAGACTCCATCTCAGTCGGGTTTCCTAGAATCTGCCTTAACTTGAACTGCCCTTCCCCCCTCCATGTTTAAATAATCGAGTCACCAGCATGTCAACCCCCCTCTACAAGTATTTTAGGTGGTTCCACGCCTATGCTTCTCTTGTGAATGGACAGATTGGGGGCAGGAGCATGAAACCCCCTCGGAGGGGGATTTTACTTTGATTCATCTATAAAAGCTTTAGAAAGCAAAGATTTTCACGCTTAATGATGGGGCAGAAAAAGCAACTCACTGTCACTCAACACCAGAACTTTGTTCTTGCACACCCTTTCCCACCAGCCAAAGCAGGTTAGGGGACTGTTTCCTGGAAGAAGGTTTTTGTAGCTCACGCGTCCACTAGGAGGCAGTGCGACTCAAACAGTTCAGATCTCATCAAATGTGAAGAACAGTCGATTTTTCTTTTTTAAGTTAGGAAGGATGATGGATGGCAACACCTGCACTTGAAACTTTCCAGAGGAAAATAATGTGTCATGATGTATGGAAAAGCCAAGAAATCTTAAAAGTATTGTCTAGGCAAGAATGAGGCTCAGATTATAAATGTAAGGATTTCACGTTCGTCAGATGGAAAGGTGCCAGACATTTAAATATTGAGTGAGAAAAATTAAGATGAAATATAAGTGCTTGAATCCTGGTGGGGAAAAACACAGCTCCATCCATTTTACACAGTTGGATTAGCTAAAATAAGGGAAAATAGCAAATATGTGTAATGACAGAACTGAGATGCTAAAACTTTACTCAATAGGCAGGAATAATGCAATGGCTCTAACACAATCAGAATTGATTAGGACCAAAATAAAGCTCTAACCAGCGGCACCAGTCCAAGCTGAAGGAGAGATGAATTCCTAGCTCGGAAAAACAAGATGGAAGTTCACAGTGCTGTTGTCATAGCTGTTGCTGTTGGAATATACTTACGTAAGCATAGGTTTCATTTAGTGGAGGCAGAGAAAGTAAAACTAAGACATGTTAAGGTGGAAGACTTAGTTCCATTGCCTGAGGTTGTTCCTCTGAACCTCAGGTTCCTCAGCAGCCAAACAGTTACAGTCAGACCTATGTGCAAGGCTGCCCTGACCCAGCGAGGTAGAGTCCTTTGTAACCGATCTGCTTGGAGAGTCACTCCACCCTTTCTTTCCCATCCTTCCTCTCCCCTCCATGCTGGTTGTCCATGCTTCCACCATGCCCATGTCCTCTCTGTTGGTTCCTTCCCTGCCAGGTCTCAGATGAGCTAAAGCAGCATTCAACACCCTGGGCATTCTCTACTCTTTGCAACTGGTCTGTTCTTGGCTTTAAATTTTTTTTTTTTTAATATTTGAAGAACAAGTTTATTGAAGAAGGAGACAGAAGAGCAGAGAGCACTCGCATAGGCACGAGGGGGCAGGAAGCGCTGCTTGCTGAGGGATAGGGAGTTGGTGGAAAGAAGCACCTGCATAGTCACAGGTGGGCAGACAGGAGAGCTGCTGCTGACGCTCTTTTTTTTTTAATATGTATATTTTTATTGTTATTTATATCTTTGACATTTTGTATTCCCCTTGGGTAACCCACCACCAGTTCACCCATGATCCATCTCCATGGTCCCTTGTGTCCTTTTCTACTCCATTTTGTGCCCTTATCCTCCCCTCCCCTCCCCACCCCCAGTGTCTCTCTCCTATTTGGTTTCCCGATAGTCCTGTTATGAGTGAAACCATTCGATATTTTTCTTTCTCTTTTTTTTATTAAAGATTTATTTTTTATTTATACATACAAGCTGGGGTACAGGCCAGAGTCGTGGGGCGGCGAGAGGGTTCACCAGAGACGGAGCGGGTAGCAGAACAGGCAGATCAGAAATACACTGCTGAGGGGAGCAGCGGGCAAGGCAGGAGAGGTCTGCCGCACCATGTGGGAATCTCCCCCGGCCGGGAGTCGAACTCGTGTAGCCGCTGCCGACAGCTCCACAGTGCAACACCCAACCGCTGCGCCACCAGGGAGGCCCCTTTACTTGGCTTTAAACACTGGTTTAGATTCTGATTCTTCCCAGCCTCCTCTTTGGTTTCTCCAAATTTCCCCCACCAAGATGGTGGCATGGCCAAGGCCCAGACTTCAGACTTCTTATTGGATCCTATCCATGTCTGGGCTTTAAATACCATCATCTGTAGATGACTCGAAATTTAAATCTTAAAAATGCCTTCTTGCTCTAACTAGCCACACCCTATCCCCTCCCAGGCATGCTGCTGGAATCCATCAAACTTGCTGGCTGTCGAGGTGGCCTCCTGCCTGGTTTTCCTGCCCTGGCCTTGCCCCCCCTTCCCTCTGAGCTCTGCACAGCAGCCAGGAGGGTCCTTGGAAACGTGCTCCTTCCCATTTCTTGCCCCCATCTTTCTCCTTCAATTCATTATGATACAGTCTTGGCTCTTTCACGACAGGCATATGTTCTAAGGGGTGTGTCTTTAGGTGATTTCGTGGTTGTGGGGGATGTCGTTCATGTAATGACACAAAGCCAGGTGCACAGCGCCCTACACACCGTGCCCAGGTGATGTAGCCTGTAGGGGGCACTGTTGCACATTTTATCCTTCGCTGACCAAAATGTGGTTCAGCAGCACATGACAGTAGCTGAGGACTCCTGTGTGCCGCCCCTTGCTGGCTGCCTTTTACTGCTTCTGTCTCCTACACACTCAGCCTGCTAGCGGGCAGACTGAGGGGTACCCCGAGATGCCCAAACCTCCCTGCGGTGTCCCTCATTCTGCTCATTATTCCTCAAACATGCCAGGCCTGTTCCTACGCGAGGACCTTTGCCTTTGTGATCCTTTGTTCCTGAGAACACTTCCGTCTCTGAAGCTGTCTGGGCCTGGTCATTACCTGCAGGGATCAGGTAGGGGAGATCCGAGCATCATTGCGGGAACTGAGCTCCGCAGATGTGCAAAGCCCCTTCAGCTTCTGAGCCCACAACTTAATCCGTGGGGGAAATTAATTGCATACCACGTGAGAATTGCTACATTCCCATTAGGTGCTGAACAGTTCAGTTATGATAGATTAAAATGGACACAGTTCTTGTTCACTATTTATGCGAGTAGTGTTTACGCTTTTTCTTTTGACAGTGAATACTTTTTTCATAAGGAACTTTACCTGGAACCCCAACTGCGGCACATCTCCTCAATGCTAGTGGGTCAGCTTAGGGCTAGTGACAGGCTGACGTGATGGTGGGGGTGTCATTGCCGACTGGGGCACCTATGGAAAGTGAGTGCTGATGCGTTGACAGCACCCATGGAGATTTTTGGGTAAAACAAGATGGGAAGTTTCCTGAAGCCCAGTGCCCTTGCCTTTTGCCAAGTTGCCTTTCAGAGGAGATTGTTCAAGTTCATCCAAAAGAACTTGAAGGATTTCTGAAAAACAGTGAGAAGACTATTGTGCTAGGTCACGTTTCTGGAGTTAAGATAACATCTAGAACATCTTATGATGGACTGGTCTGCTAACATTCTGAAACAAAACGTATTCATTCTCCTGATTAAAAAATGATCCTAAAAATGACGAAGAAAATATTTCTTGTATGGACGTGTGATATTCAGCAGACGGGGCTCGGGGGCATCAGAGTGCCCTCCTTTGGGGTTTACTAAATGACTTGGGGACCCTCTTCATTTTAGGGTCTTGGACTTAGAGGGACTTGGAATCTGTCGCCCTCTGAGGAGCAGGGGTGTTGTCATTCCATCATCTCCCAAAGCAGCGCTGCACTATTTAATGAGCAGTGTCAGGACGGGGAAAAGCTGTGCAGAAATATGAGAAATGTGACACTCCCCTTGGGATAAAAGAAACTTCAGGTTCCCAAGCTGTCTGGTTGCGGGTCAGCCCCAGGCTTGTGATTAATGCGTCTTAGGAGATTCCGCTAGAAGTCGCGGAGCTGATTCATGGGAAGAACGAGCATCGATCGCTGATCTTTCATCCATTTCCTCCAATTGAGCTACAAATGGGGATTTTCCACTGTCTCTGATAGAAAGATAATGATCTCGCTAAAATCTTGAGAGAATAATCACATCTGGATGTAACGGAAAATTCACGGGCCTAAAACTTTTCTTTGGCCTCTACCAAAGAATTGTTCCCGCAGTCAATATCCTGTCACTGTTAATTAGAAGCTGTTTGTGCCACAGCTGGTTTGTCACTCCGGAAGTTCCAGCAGAGTTGGGGAGGGCGGTCGAAGGCAGGGCTCCAAGGAGAACAGAAGTCAGTTTTCAAAGGATCCAAAACACACTAAGGGGTGACCCCAGGTCTGCTCTCCCCATGGTCGCCGGTAGGCTGGAAAGCTAATTAAAAATCTCTGCCAGTGCAGATGTGTGTCTGGCGTGCTGGAGGCTGTGGGCCCAGCCATGGCAGGTCGAGGAGGCCAGGTGGAGATGCCGGAGCAGGCTGGGGCTTGGCTCTCTCTCCCCGTCTTCACTGATTTGGCCCCCAAAATGCCCAAGTTCTGTCCTTCCCGGCCCTGAATGCTGCTGAGGAAATTTGACGGCAGCCTGGAAAGGTCCCCAGTTATGTGGACAAGGCGAAGGAGGCAGCGGTTTCTAGTCTCCTTACTGGCTAGAGAAAAACTAAAATCACTGTGACCCACTTGGTTGCCTGATTGTTTGCAAAGCCTTTTTCTGGAGCCTCAGTAGAAAACACTGATAATTTTACTTCTTGAAGGTCTGCTGGAGGATCCATAAGTGAAATTATGTCGAGCAGATACTCTATAGTTGACTTATGTTTATGATAGCGTAGCAGAGATAAGGGCAGATATAGTCAACACTAAAATGGAAAGATACTTTTAAAAAGTTTCATCACTTTGTGATAGAAATTTAAATTAATCGGGGCCTCCCTGGTGGCTCAGTGGTTAAGCGCTGCTCTGTGGAGCTGTTGGCAGTGGCGACGCGAGTTCGATGCCTGGCCAGGGATCTTCCCACGTGGCGCAGCAGACCTCTCCTGCCTTGCCCGCTGCTCCCCTCAGCAGCGTGTTTCCGTCCATCTGCCTGTTCTGCTCCCCACTCTGTCTCTGGTGAACCCTCTCGCCGCCCCACACCTCTGGCCTGCACTCCAGCTTGGAATCTTTAAAAAAAAAAAGACATTTAAATTAATCATGTGACAAGTGGATTAAAGATGTTAATTGTAGCAAATTCATTGACAGTCTTGTATTTTCTCCAGAATGGGCTGCCACGTTTTGGAGGCAAACCCGCAAAGATGGAGTTCTGTCCTCCAGCAAGGCTGTACAGGGCTCATGGTATCAATTACAGTATGTAATTATATTTGGAGACCCCTGCTAATATTACAAACACTCTTGCTCCATTTAAAGATGCTGGAAATAGGGATTGTTAGTGTAGCTCCTGCAGAGAGCTGCATGAGCTCTGGATGATGGGGGAGCTGGGAAGCAGCATCGGAGAACATTTGGGAGGTGGTTAGTGAGTCTTCACTATAGGCTGGCAAGAAAATGCCTCTATGGGTTGATTTCTTTCTTTCTTTTAAAAGATTTATTTATTTATGCATACAAGAACTGGGGTGTAGGCCAGAGGTGTGTGTGTGGGGTGGGGGGGCGTTGGGAAGGTGAGAGGATTCACCAGAGACAGAGTGAACAGACAGATCTACTGAAACACACTGCTGAGGGGAGCAGCGGGGAGATAAGAGAGGTCTGCTGCGCCATGTGGGAAGCTCCCTGGCCGGGGATCGAACTCGTGCTGCAGTGGCTCTGGATAGCTTGATAGTGCTGAGACTTAACACGTTGAGTCACCAGGGAGGCCCCTGTATAGGTTGATTTCCAAAGATGCTTGGGACTAAAACATGTGCGGAAGGCCTTTGAAAGAAGTAAGCTCGACCTTTCTATCTTGTTTGCAAGAAATAAGGAACACCAGTGAAGGAGAAGACAGAACCTTACTTGCGCTGTTTAGATGGATAGGAGCATGGGAGATGCTCACACTCTTTCATGGTGCAAGAGTATGAATGAGCACGGTGTGGCGGAGGGGCAGCCCCCTCTGCTCCAGGGGAGGAGGTTGGTGCTGTGGGTAGAGACCTTAGGGATGGTCATGCACTAACTGGACACATCAGGGTGGGTTAGCAGAGGCAAGGTGTGTGACATCCGCATCCCTTGTCTTGTCACCTTGCAAATTTTTCAGAACCTCTGTCCTTCTAGATTGGGGCTGTCTTACTATTTGCTTTGTTGGTTTCTGCTGATTGGGCTGTCGGGCAGGTTAGTATAATCACATTGTATTTCTGATGCCGATCCTTAGCTTTCCATTTTGCTTAGATGGAAGTTTCTAGAATGTTGTTGGAAATGTATAAGTGACTGGGTATTTTTGCACAGAGATTTTTTTTTTTGGCGGCCTTGCTTTACTATGTTACGGAGAAAATAAAAGGCAATCGGAGGAGAATTTATCATCCTTCAATTCACCCACCAGCAGTGTCCCCCACTCCCCCCACCCTTCTCCTCTTTTAACTGTAGCTGGACACTGTCTGCTTCCATCTCTGGGGTCTGGGTGGCACCACCTCTGTTCGACATCCCTTTCTTTCCCCTATCTCCTCACTGGCTTTACCCCTCTTTCCGAGCAAAGACATAGAACTCACAGTGGCACTTGAGGCCCACGTCATGTGGCTCCCCAACATTCTATAGCCCCTGCTAGTCAACCCCTTCATTTCCTCAGATCCAGAGACCTCCTTGTGACTGCACATCCCTTAATCCCCAGGAACACCCCAGGTCTGTGCCAGTTTCGGGGGTGTGCATTTGCAATGCCCCTCGTCTTGAAGGTAATCCCCAGATATCTGCCTGCTTCTCCCTCTGCTCCCGCCAGACTCTTCAGCATTTGCTCACTTGTCACCTTTTCCCTAAGGCCAACTTCATGTCCCTTATTTCAGACTGGAAACTCCCTCCGGCCATAGCTGTTCCCTCCTCCTCTCGCCTGTTTAATCCTGCTCTGGAGTCGTTACCGTCCCGTCTTGCTAGGTGCTTTACTCATTTTGCTGCTTTTATTCCAGCCTCCATTTCTCTACCCCCAGCATCTATTTGGCTACATGCCCTATATGGTAGGACTTCCCCTGCTCTACACCACAGAACCTGACAAAGAGAAGGAACCCAGCCAGCATTGCTGACTCAGCCGATCACCGAGTCTAGAAAAATTTTCCCTTCCCCCGTGTTGTTATCTGGAATATTTTACCCGGCTCCTGTTCGTGTTTCATAGCTGTAAATAACTGTCCTCCATCGGTTCTTAACGGCAGAATCATAAGCTCTTTAAGTAAAATAAAGGGAGTGGCCTTTACTTTTTAATGTTACCTACTTACTAGCTTGAATCCATTCATAACCTAATAATATTTTCTTGAACTGTTTCTTAAGCATTTTAGAAAATTTTTTCCTTTTTCTGTGAAATCCCAATTCCCAAAGAAGTTACAGCAAGAGGAACACACGCAAGCAAAAGAGACGAGGCAGGAGTAAGAGAGCTTAGCTAGTCATCCCGCGCGGCAGTGAGTGTGCTGCTTCGGGGCCACTGCTTCCTGCCAGCGCTGGGCACGGGGCGGGCGTGGGCGGCAGTTCCCTGCCTCCCTCCTGCAGTACCAGGATGTGGGATGAGCATGACCTAGAAGATTCTCCACAGGCTAACAAACTGAGCTGTAGATGCTGAGAAGCAAATACCGAGCAGAGCGCTGCCTCCCGCTCTCCTGTGCACGAGAGTCAGCAACACCTCTAGTTCTAGGGCGGGCACAACTTCGGGGAACAAGAATGAGAACAAAAGCAAACCCTGGCCAACCACGCCACCTATGGGGTCTCAGCCTGAGGCTTCGCCTTCTGGGGCCGCATGCATAAATACCCTGGGTGTGTGTGGGGCGGATGCTGTCACCCCCATTTTACAGACAGGAAAACAGGACAGAGGCGGAGAGATTTGCATTCCTTCCTGTGTCCAGTAAGTGGGGTGAATGGGGATTTAAGCTCTGCGTCTGGCCCAGCCTCGTTCTCAGAACCTCTTTAGCCCCGGAGGGGACGCCCTTCTTGGGAGGTGGGGGGGGAGTGCCTTGTGCCAGTCAGTCACACCTTTGGGGGCACACCTCTGAGCTTATCCCCGTCTACCTGGGTCTCCTCATCTTCACCTCTGCTCCCCCTGCACTCCACATCGGTCCATTTCTTTGAGGGTCTGTTTCTCAGACACCCCACAAGGGAAATACCAGCTAATGTGTTAGGAGATATTAACCACTGACTCCCTTCTCTCCACAGAACTAGGGGTCTCAACAGGTGCTTTTCTAAACCATGTCTTCCCCCCCAAGTGGGGGGGGCCCAAGGATTAAAAGTGAAGGGTGGCATGGGAAGCTGTGTGTATGTGATTTTGCTGACTTCACCTCAGCCCGGTCTGCAGACCAACGTCTGTTTCCACAGTCCGATTCATTCTCTTCATCACCTGTAGCCTGTGCGCTGTGTCTTCTAGGCTGGAGACACACGTGGTGTGGTGGGGTGTATTTTCAGGTTAACCAGGCATGTGAAGGCTCTAATGATGATAGTTCTTCTTAAAATCTTCGGGAAAACTTGTCTCTATTACTCTCATGACACTAAACTGTGGGGTTCTAATTCTTATGTTTGAAAAAATAAGTCTGCTTTTCTTTTCAGTGCTGTAGAGGGGTTTCCAGATGAATTTCAGTCCTTAGTTGGCTTTGGGAAATATATGCTCTAGATTCAAAGAAAGATAATCGGTGTTCCTCCAGGTCTAATACTTGGTATGGAGATGATAAAGCACAGAATGTGCTGGAATGATTTCATCATGCCATTGCAATAGGTAGGACTCCTGGGGGCAGCAGGGTCCTGTTAGTCTTAAATTTGAGAATATTTAAAGCGGTGTTTGGCCGGGATCTCGGCAGGCCCTTGGCTGCCGGCTTAGCCTCCCGGTGGTGTCTGAGATCCGCGCAGAAGATTCCACCAAGACACACATATCATCATGTGCACCTGTGTGAATTTTCAAAAGGTTGGAGATAGAATTGTTGTCTGCTTTAAAGTATTCTGTAAGGTGAATGTCAAAAAAAAAAAAATTAAAATTCTGATCCCATCAGCACATGGCTATAATCAGCTGGCTCGGCGTCTGGTGACAATAAAGGAACATTTACTCACTGGAAATTGCTCTCCATTGTTCAGTCTGACCTTTTGAAGGCTCTGCTGTAATAATATGTTAAATTACAAAAACTGTGATCCTCAGTAAAATATGGATTTTTGCATGGATTCATCTGAACTGTAATTGATTGTCTGACATGGAAGCCGTGCTATGTGAATTATTTGGCCCAGTGCTAATATTGGCTAATTTAGAATGTAATTATAACCAGCACGGGGCCTTTCAACTGCACTTATGAACTCAGCCACAGTGGGAGAGCGTATAGGACCCCCCATAGCGCAGAAACCACTGGGTTCTCTGGAAGACATATAGTCCAAGTTTTTAATTATATTCGGCTGGAATTCTTTTTAATTTTATCTCACTAAAGAGGAATGGATTTTAATATGATGAAGGTGATACTCACGTTGTAAAAGAAGCACATTAGGCAGAGTTTATAATACTTCCCACGGAGATGAGCTTTAACATTTAAAATGAGAAAAAAGCTATTCTTTACGTTAAAAGTTTGATCGACCCAAGTGATAACAGGCTCAAATTTAAATACCATCCTGATATCATAAGCTGCTCATATCTCAGACTTGTGCCCTTCTCGTCTGTCTATATCGACTTGTTAACCTCCACAGGAATTCATTTACTGAAGTCCTAACTAAACAAGATGCAAACTTCCTGTCCCAAGTTAGGAGGAGAGATTCATTAGTTCTCTGTGACTTGCTGAGAGGATCAATATTGCTGTTTCCTCTTCTGGTAGCAGAGGCAGGAAAGGAAAATTCCCTTGGTCTTGAGGTGTTATTTTAGAGTAGATAATCCTAATATTCAGAAGCTCTTACTGTCTAGAAACCTAAATGCGTTGCGTTTTCCTAACCACATGAAGTGTAGTAATAACTGGAGCCAACTTGCTAATAAAAAGGTAAACCATTTGCAAATACATCTTTGCTTAAGTATAATTGGGTTTTCATAAAAAATAAAGAACTTTGCTTTTTAGTATGAAAATAATATTTATAGGCTTAAATGTGGTCTTTGCAAGAATATAGATTGGGCAGGGTAACTTTTAACCTGTTGATTACTTTTGAAGACTGCAGCGGGGAGTGGGTTGGATGCTGGGGCCCGACAGCAGGTGAGGCTGGAAACCTGCTTGGGGGTAGTTCTAGAAGCTGCCTGCATCCGGTCCCTCATGCTCCCCAACAGCAATTTCAGGCTTCAGTGAGCAGTGGAAAGCCTGGGGGACCCGTTAGTGCACTCACCAGCCCCAAGCCCCATTTCCCAGTGAGCCTGGGTGGGGGAGAGCCTGAGAAATTATTTTTTCTCTTTTGGATACTCAACACCTTGTTGTAAAATCAGCTTTGTGTTAGATGATTTTGCCCAACTGGAGGCCAACATAAGTGTTCTGAGGGCGTTTATGACTGTCAGGCTCTCACGTTTGGTAGATCAGGTGTAGTAAGTGCATTCCTGACAACAATATTCTTGATTTCCATGGACATTTTCAATGTACAAATCAGGCGGGATGGCTTGCCACTAGTTTCCATAACTGAAATTTGAGGGGGACATCTTCGTCCCTCCACATGTGGACACTCTCACTCCCCCCTCCTGAGCTCCAGGCCACAGCCTGTCCCCTCCCCCTCCTTCCTCCTTGCCCGGGTCCCCCCACCCCAACCCCCTTACACTCCCTCCTAGGGCTACCGTCAGTATATTATTTGTGGAGTCTAAGAATCGCTCTTGTTTGCCATTTTGTTTTCTTTGGTTATTTATGTTGAAAGTGCGTGAAACCGTCTGGTAGTTGTCTTGCGCATTCTGACATTTCACTTAAAATCCTCACCTTAAAATCCACCTTTGTCCCAAAAGGCATTGTTTCATCTTTGTAAATAGCTGAATACTATTCCATTGAGTATCCATTCCAATTTCTTTTTTTTTATTTTGTCTTCTTTAATTTCTTTTTATGTATGTATTTTATTTATATCTTTTACATTATTGTGTATTCCCCATAAAATTCCCACCATCGATTCACCTGTGAACCATCACCATAGTCCTTTGTGCTTTCCGCTCCCCTGTTTTGATCCCTTTTTCTCCTCCTCCCTCGCAGAATGTCTCTGATTTATGGTTGCCTGCTGGTTTTGTTATTTTTTTTATTATTATTATTGTAATTTTTTTTGTCCCTGATCCCTTATTTGGTTCCCCTATATTCCTCCTGTAAGTGAAACCATTCGATATTTTTCTTTATCCTTCTGGCTTATTTCACTGAGCATGATCCCTTCCAGCTCCAACTATGTTGCTGCGAATAGCATGGATTTATCTGTTTTGATGGCTGAGTAGCATTCCATCGTGTTCCAGTTTCTTTACTCAGTCGTCCATCAGCAGCGTCCTGGTTGGCTCCTGACTCAGCTATTGTGGGTAACACCGCTTTTCATACAGGGCACAGACATCTTCTCATTTTAGTGTTCTCTCTGCCAACTGGGCCTTACTTTTCTCCACACGCCTGTTGTCCATGGTCTTCTGTATGCATTTATAATTCTATTTCTCGGTCATCTGTTTTACCACTAAGTTGTATGTTCTATGAGGACAGAATCTTTGCCTATCTGCTGTTTTATCTCTAACACATGGAATAGCCTGACATGAGAAGTGACTGATAAATAGTTGCTGAATGTATGGGTCCACTGAATGGGGATATGACTTCCCATATGTTTTCCTATTTTTTTAGTTAAAGATCTAGCTTGTAATGACTATCAAACATTGTTGGTTTTGATTAGTAGAGATGGATCAGTTTGAATTAGTGGATACATTAAAAAATTAAATCATGTGGTACTTTTTTAAAGATTTATTTAGTTATGCATAAAAGAGCTGGAGTATAGGCCCAAGGTGCGGGGGGTGAGAGGATTCACCAGAGATCGAGTGGGGAGCAGAACAGGCAGCTCTATTGAAATACACTGCTGAGGGGAGGAGCGGGCAAGGCAGGAGAGGTCTGCTGCGCCATGTGGGTCAGCTCCCTGGCCTGGGATTGAACTCATGTTGCAATGGCTCTGGATAGCTTCATAGTGCTGAGACTTAACCCCTTGTGCCACCAGGGAGGCCCTCATGTGGTATTTTAAATATGTACAAGATTGTTTTAGTGTTTTGAAGTTAGTTGGAGTTTAAATAACAAAAAGAAATATCCAGCAGCTTAAGCTAGGTTAATAATATCGTATCACTAATGAATTGATAACAATGATTTTGTCTCAAGCATTATTTATTAGCAAAGGATAATGCCCCCCCCCATAGTAATTCTTTTGTAGGTTAAATATTGACATCTCAGCTTTGCTTCAGATGCTCATTTCCTGTTTAGTTTTCAAAAAGAATTAAAACCTATACTCAGTTGTTATTGAGTTTAAGATGTCCTAACTTAGGGCCTCCCCGGTGGCGCAGCGGTTGAGCGCTGGGCTGTGGAGCTGTTGGCAGCGGCGACGCGAGTTCGCCGCCCTGCCAGGGAGAACCCCACATGGTGCGGCAGACCTCTCCTGCCTCGCCCGCTGCTCCCCTCAGCAGTGTGTTTCTGATCTGCCTGTTCTGCTCCCCGCTCTGTCTCTGGTGAACCCTCTCGCCGCCCCACGCCTCTGGCCTGTACCCCAGCTTGTATGTAAAAAAAAAAAATAATAAAAAAAAATAAAATAAAATGTCCTAACTTAGTACAATTTGCATTTTAAAATGCTTATCCTGTTTACAGATAAAGTGATATATATCTGGGATTTGCATCAGAGCTAGAAGGTGGGAAATTGGTGAGAATAAGGATGGGATGATAAGGGCCGTGATTTGAAACCGCTGTCTGTTTGTTCAAAAGTCCTGTTTGTTCAAAAGTTTCTAAATACTTTAAAACCATAAAAATGTTCACTCAGAGTGAATCACCAAAAAAATGCTTAAGTGAGAGAGATGTTCATTTGAAAACATTTTCAAAAAAGCTTTCTGGGTAGGTTTTTCTTATTAAGTAAAGATGTAGCAAACAAATTTATTATTTATTTCTTATTACTCATGCCAAGAACAAACTTCAAAAATTCTTTGATTCATGCTAGTTATAATTTTATTCTTATGGATTATTTATTTTAATGCACATTTCATACAATTTATGGATTTCAGACTTCTTTCTAATTTTCTTTAATAGGCCCAGGCCAGATAGACTGTAATTTATGGTCTAGAGCCTTATTGTGTTATACTAAGCTCATGTGCCAACAGTGCTAAAAATTGTTTAAGTGTTTACTAATCTATAAGGCTTTTGCTCAGTGATAAAGTTATTTTGTAGATTTAAAAACACGAGATCATTGCCCTTAACTGGCACGTTAAGACCAGGCAGTTTCCTGAGTGTCCCTTAGTTCTTCTCCCTCCTTCAATAGCCTGCTTGGGCCTGTCTGGCCCATGATGCTGGCATTTTCTAAGATGGTTTTTGCTAATGAGTTGCTAGTGGATTGTCAAATGTGCAGTTAGTGAACATTAGTGTGGTAGTTAGAAACTAAGAGCCCAACTGCCTTGGAATTATCTGCAGGCTACACAGGGGAATGCATAAAGAATTATTACATCCTTAAGCCCACGTGGGAGGCTTTGGATATAAATGCCTTGAGACTTTAAAAAGAACGTAAATGGCATCAAACTTCCTTATAGAATTTTTTTTAAGGATTTATTTATTTACGCATACAAACTGGGGTACAGGCCAGAGATGTGGGGTGACGAGAGGGTTCACCAGAGACAGTGGAGAGCAGAACAGGCAGATCGATGGAAACACACTGCTGAGGGGAGCAGCGGGCGAGGCAGGAGAGGTCTGCTGCGCCCTGTGGGAATCTCCCCAGCTGGACGTCAAACTTGCCACTGCCGACAGCTCCACAGCGCAGCGCTTAACTGCTGCGCCACCAGGGAGGCCCCTTCCTTATAGAATTTTATGTTAGAATATTGACATCATGGGGCTGCCCAGATGCAATGTGTGTCGTCAGTCACGAGGGGAGCACCTTGTCCCAGCCGTGATATCACCTCCCTGAGTAACCTTAGAAAGTGACTTTATTTGTCGCTGCCTGAGATTGTAATTCATGAAATGGGATGATGTTAACTCATGGATCAGTGAATGATTAGCTACTGAAGCTGAAAGAGATTTGTATTTCTTTTCTATTTTTTTTGAGATTTATTTATTTATGCATATAAGAGCTGGGGTACAGGCCAGAAGTGTGGGGAAAGAGTGAGAGGATTTACCAGAGACAGAGTGGGGAGCAGAACAGGTGAATCTACTGAAGTACACTGCTGAGGGGAGCAGCGGGGAGACAGGAGAGGTCTGCTGAACCATGTGGGAAGCTCCCTGGCCGGGGATCGAACTAGTTCTACAGTGGCTGCCAACAGCTTCACAGTGCTGAGACTTAACCTGTTGTGCAACCAGGGAGGCCTGAGATTTGTATTTCTTTATCAGTAATTTTTATATTTAATATTGTCAATACATTAATCTTGATGATTTTGGGGTCAGAAGAAATAGGGCCATGCCTGTAAGTGACAGTGGCTTGGATCCTTGGGACCAGGTCACTGCAGTTGCTTCTACCCAGTGACCTCATTTGTCGGTGGCCTATGTAGCATAAGAACCACCCAGCTGAGCCCTGATCTAGTCTTTCACCCACACAATGAGACAATAAAACATATAGGTGGGTTTAAGCTAATGAGTTGTGGGAATCATTTGTTAGGCAGCAACAGGCAAGATTGTTTCCCTAAAACTCACTTAAGATGAAGAAACAAAGTCCAAAAAGCAGAAAATGATGCTGAAATAGTCCCACGAAGATAATCTTTCTATTATCCTTACCAGATCACTCTATTAAATATTACTGAGTCTTATTATATTACAGTCTTAACATTACTGAGAACAGAAGGTCAAAGAGCTAATATCTGGAAGAAAAGAAATGGACTCATTTTCTTCTCAGACACACACTTATTTCTCCTTGGCAAAATACCTGTAAATTCTGATTAGCACTGTTAAAAAATATCATTTCATTTCTCCCTATTATACAGGAATTTATCACATAGTAGCAGATTCAAATGGAAGGCAGATTAACCTGTGGAGACAAAGAAGCTATTAGAGATCAATGAACCTGCTTTAAGGCCACTTAGGAGTCAAGCATAGCGTTTTTCAGCAAAGGGGAACTTAATGGACTCACGCTCACATCTGTCAGATTTGTAAACCTTCAGGGTGCTTGATTTGAGGATGAGAGAGTTGAACTTCAGAGCTAAGATTCTGTACTTTTTCCTCAAGGCTCCTATTCCAGCAATGTATGACAAGAACACTACCGCCACCTGATTTTCTCACGTGGCCTTTGGTGTCAGTGGGAATTGTGGCTTCAAAGATGAGCCCTGTTATTTAGGTCCTTTGTGGGAGGGGCGGGGCAGCAGCAAGGGAAAGGTAGGCTGACCGAGTGGCGTTTCCAGGGCAGTGTGGAAGAAACACTGTGTTTATGAAGGAGGGTTTGTGCTTTCAAGTTAAAATCTTGCTCTGTCAGAGTCGTTTGCTCCCCTAAAGCTTCTCTAGTAATAATAAAAATACGTGGCAGTGTGACTCGATGCTTAGAAAAGTGTCTGCGTGAGCCAGCTTGGATTCTTCACGCTCGTTTAAAATTCAGCGCGGACGGGCTCTGTGAGATTTTGTTTCCCTCCTGGCCTGGCTGCTAGTCTTCTGCAGGTTTTTCTGTTCTTCAGCATCCTCACCGGAGGGGCTGTCGAGAGAAGGGGGCAGAGTCCAGCCTTTGGGGAGCAGTTCTGCTGACCCTACCTGCACAGCAAGAGCCACCTAATTACATTAATTTCATGAATTTGTAAAAAACAAGCTACCAAACACTTCTAAAATAAATGCCAGGTGATTTCAGTCCTAGGTGGAATATACAGAAATAAAGCAAAGGAACAGATGAAAGCAGCCTCAGAAATCTGAGTGCAGAACTGAGGCTACTAGAGGGGTGGGTTGG
>PVIJ01020438.1:0-20935 GCA_004024925.1 Scalopus aquaticus | reverse complement strand
TTGTTTCTTTGACTTGTTTCTTGTTTCTTGATGTGAGCTTGTAATGCTATATATTTTCCTCTTATTACTGCTTTTGCCGTGTCCCAGACATTCTGGAAAGTTGTGTCCTCATTGTCATTCAGTTCCAGGTATTTTTTAATTTCTTCTTTGATCTCCTCGTTGATCCATTGGTTTTCCAGTAATGTGGGTTTCAGTCTCCATGAGGTAAGGAGGTTTCTTTTTTCCTTTCTGTGATTTATTTCCACTTTGACTCCTTTATGATCGGAGAAGAAGGCTGGTACGATTTTGATCTTAGTGTATCTGTTGAGGTTTGTTTTGTGGCCTAATATGTGATCAATCCTGGAGTATGTTCCATGTGCACTGATTATTATATTTTTATCTAATTGATAAATCTGATAAGAATCACTCAAGACTTTTTGTTTGCTTATCAAAGTTTTCTGATTTCAATATCCATTACATAGTTCCTGGACATAAGACTATGAGTTCCATCTAAAACCTAGGCTAAGAATAGCTCTAAAGATTATACTTGTCTCTGAATGCATTTTACTGGGCCTAGTTCTGGGTTTATAAAAGGGTTAAGGGTTGAATCAAATATCCAAAATCTACAAAGAACTCATATAACTCAACAACAAAAAAGAGAACCTAATTTAAAAAATGGGTAGAAAGTTAGATTCTTCTCCAAAGAAGAACTACAGATGGCCACTAGCCACATGAAAAAAATGTTCAATGTCACTTAACATCAGGGAAATGCAAATCAAAACCACAATGAGAAATCACCTCACTTCAGTGAGAATGGCATAAAAAAAGAAAAGAAACAAGTGTTGATGAGAATGTGGAGAAAAAGGGACCTTATACACTGCTGGTGGGAATGTACACTGGTCCAGCCCCTATGGAAAACAGTATGGAGATTCCTCAAAATAGTAAAAATAGGTCTACCATATAACCCAGAATTCCACTCCTAGGTATCTACATGAGGAATGGAGAAATATTTGAAGGGATATATGTGCTCCTTTGTTCATTTACAATAACAAAGTTATGGGAGCAAACTAAGTGCCCCAAAACAGAAGGCAGGATTAGGAAGATGTGGCCCTATCTGCACACTGAAATATTCAGCTATAAAGAAGGGGAACTTCTGCATTTTCAGCAACATGGAGGAACTGGAGGGGAATATGCTGAGTAACTCAGAAGGAGAAAGACAAATACTGGATGATTTCACTCATGTGTGGAATATAGAGAAACAAACAAAGGAACTGACAAAACTATATCAAACAAAGCCTAGAAGTATGACTGCAGAATTGGGGCAACTAGAAGGGGAAAGAGGAAAAGGATGGGGGTGAGAGGGAGCCCAATGACTTATGGGAAAAGATTATGGGTGCTTTGTTGGTGGGTGTGGTGTAGTCATATACACGTGAAGGGGTGGGAACTTCCTCCCCTGTGTCATATACAGTGTTGTAAGCCAAGACTATGTCAATTAAAAAAACAATCAGCTAAGCCAGTTTCAATTTTTTTTTTTACAATAAACTTAATGTGTTAACAACTGTACTGTGAGAGAAAATGTGAGACAAAGTGAGAGAACAAAGTGAAAGAAAATGCTTCGGGAAGTAGCTGAGTGATTAGCCAATTGAAATGAGGATAATCTTGTAAATGATACAAGAAAAAGGAAACAAATGAATAGCCTTAGTTTATAGATTCCATCTACTAGTACACTTTTTCTATTGATCATTGCTGAAATATTTACTATCAGTTGTCTTTTTTCTAAAAATCAGAGCAACTGTTTTATTATTAAACAGCAGGAACACATGAAAGAATAGAAGTTGTGGGGCCTCCCCGGTGGCGCAGCGGTTAAGCCCTGCGCTGTGGAGCTGTCGGCAGCGGCGACACGAGTTCGATGCCCAGCCAGGGAGAATCCCACATGGCACGGCAGACCTCTCCTGCTTCGCCCGCTGCTCCCCTCAGCAGTGTATTTCTGATCTGCCTGTTCTGCTCCCCGCTCTGTCTCTGGTGAACCCTCTTGCCGCCCCATGACTCTAACCTGTACCCCAGCTTGTATGTATAAATAAAAAAAAATAAATCTTTAAAAAAAAAAAGAATAGAAGTTGTGATGAAATCAAAAGGACTGGAGAACAGTAACACAAGTTAGGCTTACCAATGTCCTCATTAAATAAGATTTAATTTAAAATGGAATTTAACTGAAATTTAAATTGTCTTTAAATGAGATAAGTTGAAACACAGTTGGAAAAATTCACTCTTTTCTAGTTTTTACCTCCTTTCCAAAATATTTTCACTTTCACCACAATAGGGTGAAGATGACTAGTCCTTAAGAAGACATTGTAGGCTGTAGTGAAACACACTATTATATTGTTTTCACACCTGTCACCAAGAACACCTAGGGATATAAATATAGCATACTTTCCACTCGCAAAAATGCTGTGCTATTGAAAACGAGTGACCCTCCTCACCATTTTCGTGTCTGCTATGGCAAGCACCTTAGTAAAAATGGCTCACAAGACCAGATGTTACAGCATTTCCACGGTGCAGTGTCATTGTGTGGTAGCCACATTACCACAAAACACCTCAGTGGGACTGTGCTTCTCTTGATTAACACTCACAGAACAACATTTATCCCAACCTGCTCTGCCACCTGTCTTAGCACAGCTTTTGAAGTTTTTCCTTGAAGTCCTTTTCCTTGTTGTAGAGCAGCTGCCATTCTCTATCACTCTCTCCTGTCTGTCCCTCCTTCCTTGTTTCATTTCTGATTTCCCACTCTGGAATGGCTTCCCTCACTCTCCTGCTCACCTGAGGCAGAGTCAAGAGCTGTGGCACCTCCTCAGTCTAGGGAGGAAATGCTGAGCGCCCAAGCAGGGATTGGACCCAGGTCTGCCTGTTGATTAGGGTGAGGAGAAAGGCAGGATGTTTCAGTGGACTTAACTCTGTTCCTTGGGCACCTCTGTTTTCTCCTTCTCCAAGTTCTGTGCTGGTCTGAAATAATCACCTGGATGTTATCAGCACCTTTTATTTCCTTGCTTCCACAGCCTACCTGTCCTCTTGAATTAGTTCCAAAGTCCTTTTATCCTGACTCTTCCACCCTCAAGGGATTGGTAAGCACATTGGTGAATTTTGAATGTGTTTTCATACTTCCTGTCTTTTGTATTGAGAAGCCTTTTCTGATGCTCCTGACAATTAAGTGCTCATTTTCTCTGGACCCTTTGAACTTTCTGATACTTATTAGTGTAAATATCCTACTGGGTTACAGTTGACAATACAAGGCACACTCCACAAGCAACTTCCACACAAGCTGGACAATCACCAGATATGGTTGTATTCCGTTCAGGTTGCTGAGTCATTAAATATTTCACTTGTGCTTTCTGGGCTTATCTTTCATAGGTTAGTTAAAAAACAGTCTCTCTATACCTCCACGGTCCACGGTCCATGGTTCACGGTTTGAGGAGTATCAGCCTACGTCAAACATGGCGGCACCATGATTACCAGACGCGTTCTGCGCTTGCAGCGAGAGGGAAGGGAGCCCACTGAGTTTTCTGGGAAGAGGCATGGTGGGGGATGGTCCACTCAGAATGGAGGGTCCAGTGAAGCAACACAGGCCCAGTCCTATAAACTGGATCAGAGTGAAAACAGGAGGGGCGCCAGAATGCTTAGGGCTCCTGGAAAATCTATAGATATAATGTCTAATTTATTCTCGACCTCAGTCATTGGTGATGACGCCATGGAGTGTATTTGATAACAGTTTAGGATTGGCTCAGAAGTAATATTGTAATGCCATTTAGATACCATCTGGCTTTATGTCACCCTCCGTTATCATTTTATTACAAAAATCCTGCAATAGACTTCATTGCCATTTTATACACAGGGAACCTGAGTCTTCCCAAAGTGAGCGATCTGATTGTGACTGAACCAGGAAAAGAGGAAAACATAGCCCCCATACCAAGGAAGAGCATGGCGCTTACTAATGAATCCCAAGGAGGAACATGACCATTTACTGACAAAACTCCTGCCCGGAAATCACTGATAAGACCCCCGCCTATAAGCAATCACACTCCCCCCACCCCCCATTGAGAGCATCTTTCTGAAACCCACCAAGAGCTACAGGGAAGCTACCTTGTATAAAAGCCCCCGATCTCTTTGTTCGGGGCCCACGTTTTGGAGGTTACTCCCTTGGGTCCGCCGGTAATAAATTTCCTGTGCTCCCCTGTGTTCCTGGGTGCCACTTGGTCTTCCCACATCAACGTCCATAACATGATCACACATTTAGGAAGCGGCAGAGGGTCTGTGTCCAAAGTGAATCTGAGTTTAAACCCTGTTCTAACACGCGGCACCTGCTGGGAACAGGCACTGAGCATGCAGGTGGCATGAGCCCACTTGGGTGTGGAATCAGCGAGGCAGCCACACCCGCCAAGAACTCGGGGCTTGAGGGGCCTGGCTTGGGGCGTGGCTTTCCCCAAGGCGTGGAAGGGGTGATGGGCGGGCCTGAGTCCAGCCTCGGGAGTTCAGTGTGGTGCACAGGAGCGTGGCAGATTTCACCAGCAGGTGTCCCTCATGGGTTCCCTTTGCTCTTGCATGTTTGGGATAATGTCACTTTCATTCTTTTCTGAAACACCAGGAAATTACCTTGGAACCTTCAAGAGGCAAGAAAACAAGTCGCACTGCTTCTCCCCTGACCCCAGGCGACTCAAGAAAGTGTCAGATGATTGGGAATCTTATAACAAGTCTTGTGCAGTGTGTCTCCTTGGGGGCAAGTGTATTGAGCCTATTGGATGAATGTCTCCTGAAGACCTCGATTTGTACTGGCTAAGGATTCATTGGTTTTAGGACTCTAGTTGGCACCAGGAAAGTACAAAGGAATAGAGCACATTTTAAAATTCACTAAGTACTTACGGAGGGCAGCTCCACACCAGGCACTGTCGTCGGAGCTGATGAGTGAACGCAACAGAAAGTACTTCTGGCACCTTGGCTTCTGTGTCCCACAGCTGCTCTTCTTCCTATCATTATGGATGAAAATGACAAACCCAGAGGGGCCCAGGATGATTTCCTTTATGCCCTGACACTTTCAAATCCTTAAAATTGTGTTTATAATTCAAAAGTAAATCCAGAAGCTATTTAAAGCGAGAACTAATTACTTCAATTTTTTATCTCAATTACTTGAATTCAATAGAAGGCATTTGGAATTTGGTCCTCAAACTGAGCCATGTTAGAAATCACGTGAGGGTTCAAAAAGATACCTCTGCCCACGATGAACCCAGATCAATGGTTAGACTCACCAAGCTGGCCCTCAGGTACCAGGAGCCTTCAAAACTCTGCAGGTGGTCTGGACACTCTGCTGTCACAGAAACCCACCAGTGGATAAAGACCATACTTCCCAACTGCTTTGAATGCTAAAATGCCTACACAAACTCAATTCAGATTAAGCCTGTTTTTTTTTTCTTATTCAATGATAGCCTTTTTTCCAAATTTGTCTTTCTCAGACCTTCTCTAAATATAAAAACTTTCAAAAAGCCTCAGGCAAGAGAAAGTGTCCAAAAGAATCCCTGGCTGTTTTACACTGGCAAACAAAAGTCTATAAATAATACATCCCACACACAGCTGATTATTTTGACAAGCACCTAATTCAAGTTCACTGCAATTTATGTGTCCATTTCATTTCATAGCTTTAATAAAGTTTTCTGTCATCTTGTGACTTGGATTGTTCCTGTAATAAACTTAGACTCACTGCAGCTGTTTCCTGCAAAATGCAAAAGCATAAGTTTAACAAGTTTCATTTCCTATCAAGCTAAAAGCAGAGAGCTGTGGAGAGATCTCTGGGTTGCTCTTTAGGAGTAGAAACTGATGGAAAATGATGCAATCTATTTATGCAAAGCGAGCTTCAAGGCTAATGACTTCTCCTTCCCTTGTTCTTACCTGGCCCCTGGAGTAAAATTACTCTTGTCATTGATGCTGCAGCCCACACATTTGTCTCTGTGGGACTGGCAATGTATTGGCTTGATGACCAAGAGCCTTGTCCAAGCCTCATGCAGTCGTCAGTCATTTATCAGAATGTCAGTAAGTTAGAAGTGATAACAACTAAGCCCTAGCTCTTAAGTGAGCAGATATGTCCAAACTTTGCAACATCCTTTTGACAGCAGATTAATGCACTGATTGATGTAAACTCCACAAAGGCAGGGATTTTGTCTGTGCTGTTTACTGCTTATATCCCCATCACGTAGAACAGTAAATATTTGAATTTGTTAAGTGAATGTTGTCTTGTATCTGTGCCTACAGGTTTTAGAAGTCTCACCATTCCCAGGTAATTCCTCACTCCACTTTCCAAACTACCGAATCATTTCTTGCTTCCCTTTTATGACCAAACACCCCAATAGCAGTCGGCTCTCTCAGTTTCAATGGGGTCCCATCACTTTCACTTTTCAGCGAATCACACTGCCTTCTTTCTGTAATACATTTCTAAAATTGTTTGCCCTGATAGCTGAATCCAGTAGCTTCTGTTCAATTTACATTTTTTTTTAGGATTTCTCAGCCACATTTGCTTTCCTGCCTCGCGGCCCTGTGAGATACTTGTCCTATTTCAGCTTTCAAGACAGGAGACTCTCTTTAGTTTCTGTGGTGTTGCAAGTTCAGGAGCTTCCTGGGTATAATTTGAAGCCACTATGGAGTCCAAGGACAGAATTAAGAGAAAGGGTGACCACTTCATATTGGTAGGTGACAAGGTTTTTTTTTAAATATAAATTTTATTGGCGTTAGATTGGTCCAAAACATCACCTAATTTCAGGTGTATGACATCATCTGATGGGGTGTGGAGACTGAGCAGGTGCCATAGTGTCAGCCTCAGAGAAAGATGTTTCGAATCGGTTGCTAATTGCATCTCATTATTATCTTTCACTTTTCTTAAAATCATGGTGCAAAAGGAACTCCACCAAAGGTGTGGATGGGATAGAAATGAAAGTTTAGGGAACAGGACAGACATTTATCTCTTCCACCCAGTGTATGGAGCACATGTTGGTGAGGGAAAATCAATTACTGCTGCTGCTACAGCTTATGCAAGGAAAAGGCCAGAGAGAGATCATGGTCCGAAGCCCCTCTAGCATTCTTTTTGTGTGAGACACTGTCCTAAACGAGAATCACGAAGACACAAGTGGCCACGATAGGTATATTCTCTGAATGTGAGAAGCAGGGGGAGCTGTGCTTGCTCTATGCAAAGCTCAGAGAAGGAAATGGAGGAGACATGTGGAGTGCCTCAAGAAATAGAGTGAGTAGCTCTCTGGGAAGCTTTGAACACTAATGCTTAAAAAAGGGGAAGAAAGTAGAGTTTCAAGGGGTGCTTTCATTTTCTATTGGTGAGGACTCCTGATCTTGGGGAGGTTCTGGGAAGTTTATTTCTGCTTCTTCCGCTTCTTCTTCTTCTTCTTGGATTGGAATAATCTCAATCTCCTCTTCATTCTTAGGTTGGGAAGAGACTTCAGTCAGCTGAACCATTTCTTCTTTCATTTCAACTATCTGTTCTTTTTTGTCTTCAGCTGATAGGAGAATCACATTCTGGAACACAAAATCAAACACACTTTTCTTGACCTTCACCATTGACACATTTCTCAATAACCTCTGTAGGTATTTATCAAATTCTCCCTATTTTAAGCTATTTGTCTTATTTGCTATGTGCCTCCAAGGTGTTCACATCCTTTTCAAATCACTCTTAATCATCCCCAAGATAGGGATGTTCATCACTTTGCTTGGAATGATCACGCAGTATCTAGGAAAGAATACGCCATTAAGAGAGGGATTTAGATTCTAGTTCTGATTTGCCTTTATTGGAGGTAAGCTGGAGGAAGTAATTTGGTCTCTCTAGTCCTGTTTTCCTCATCTGCAAAATGGAGGAGTTAATGATGGTTGTAAAATTCTATTCTAAACCCAACATTCTTGGTGCTAAAGCAGTTGATAATAGTTCTATCACTGGGAAATTCATATCTCCCAGGTGTGGGTTCTCTTTGAATCTATAGTTTTGGAAGAGGCAGTAGATGGAAAGTTGGGGTCAGGGAAGGTGGGAGCACTCAGGAGTGAAGTGGAAGGACTAGTGACTTGAATGAGCCTTCAACATCCATCCTGAAATCTAAGTGTAGAATTTGAAACCTAATCCACACTAAGCACATGGATCCTCACTAAGCATAGAATCCTGACATCAAGACAGAACTTAGTTCTTAAGGAGACACACACAGGACAAAACAGTCGAAAGTTTAACCTTTAGACTGATTTCAAATTTCAAGACATTTTCCCTCATGATCGGTAGTTTCTGCTTTCTAGAAACACACTGAGACCATTTCATGGAGCTCCCAGCCTCCAAGCCTCATCAGATCATGTTCTTTGTAAACCTTTGCAGATATGGTTTTCCTAGAGGGAGGTCATGGTTGGAGGGTCTCCCACTTACAGCTTTGGGTCTGGAGCACAGTCTCTTCCACTCGGTCTCAACAGTGCCAGCGGTCACGAGTTTCTGGAGGAAGACAAAGACCAGCATGGCTGCAAAGATGCCCTGCAGAACAGAAAAGGGAGGGTGAGGATGTCACCAGGGCTGAAAGAACATGACTGGTGCTCCGGAAATAACTGGTCACTACATCAGATGAGTAAGAGAGATGTTCTTTAGTGGAGTAATGACTGACGTGAGAGCTACCACCATGATTATAGCCCTAACCCTTAGCACAACGCAGCCACGACACAGAGAGTTAATGCCATTGCTGATGGAGAGTCAGGTATCATAATTAGTCGAAGAATCTGTTCTATGCAGGAAAGAATTATTACTGAGTTCCAGATTAGCTTGTATCTCCACACTTGGGACATACATTTTTTTTCCCCTTCCAACCCTATACTAAAGACTCCTTGAGGCAGAAATGTTCATCACAAGCTAAGTAGTTCTTCCATGTTTATCTCAATCAATAATAATAAATATCAGTGCCACCCATGATACTATCATTAGTGATTCATGTTCAAGCAAACATTTATATAGTGTTTTCTATGTCCCAGACACTGTCCTAAGTGCTTTGCATATAACTCATTAATTCCTCAGAACAGCCCTGCAAGGTAAATGCTGTTACCTTCCCCATTTTACAGCTGAAGAAACTGAGGCAGAGTGAGGTTAAAATTTTTGCCCTAAAGTCATATAGGCAATAAATAGTAGATGGCCTGGATCCAGAGTCGATGCTCAAAATAAGGTCAGACTGCCCCCTTGCAAAGAAATCCCCTCACACTTACCAAGAACACAGATCTTATGCTGTAACAGTATTCTGTTGACAGAGAGTTTTTCTCTGCGGGGTTAGCTGGTTCACAGTTATAGATGTTAAGATATGGAGTGGGAACTTTAATAAGATTCAGACTCTCCATTTTAAAAAAATGGGAAATCGTAATATTAAATATATCCATGATCAAAGTAATTATTCCAGAAATGGCAGCAAAGAGGCTGAGTGAGTTCATTATCATTTTCCCTTTGATCTGAAATGGAGACACAAAGATGAATGAGTTGGGTTTGATTTCCACTTGCAGAACATAAGCTTAGGAAGAAATTCCAGATCCCTTTCTGCTGATTCACAAAGGCATTACACCTAAGTCTTACCAAACTTCTTTTCTTGGGGTTTTTTAACTGCCTTGTCTTTATGAAAATAAAGACTTTTATCTCTCAGTTCTGTCCCTTTTTCAGTGTCCCCCATCTTATTTTATGCGATCATCATCCAATTAATTTATCAGGAAAAAATTCTCAGAGTGGGGCTTCCCTGATGGTGTAACAGGTTGTCTCAGCACTATGAAGCTACCTGCAGCCACTGTAGCACGAGTTTGATCCCAGCCAGGGAGCTTCTTATATGGCGCAGCAGACCTCTCTTGTGTTGCCTGCTGCTCCCCTCAGCATCGTATTCCAGTAGATCTGCCTGTTCTACTCCCCACTCTCCAAAAGTGAGTTTTCAGACCACCGTAGTAAGAGCAACCATCTCAATCCACTCTGTCCCTCACTGACTTGAGGTGACTCCAACTGGGAACAACTTAGTAAGAATAAAGATGCTGGGGGAGGAAATCTGCTGGTGAGTTCTTGACCCACAAGGAAGTGGGAGCTGTTTCTGGGTGTAACAGTGTCCCTAGGGGCGGTAGCCTGTGGCTCAGTGGGCCTCGAGAGCCCCTGCATGTATATTATTCTATTTCATCCTCGTGACAGTTTCATAGGCTAGCAAGGCCCTTTCTCTCCACTGTGTAGGTGACAATTTAGAGGTGCATTGAGATGAATGGACTGGCTCAAGGTTACAGCTCAAGGTCAACCAGAACGTGAGTTAATCATTCATGAAGCAGTTTTCCTCAATGGTGGGATGGGGCTCTAAGAGAAAGGACACAGGTTTTGAATAGCTCTAGTGTCACCCAGCAGCTGACATCCGCAAGCCCACAAGCAGGCTTTCCATCCGTCTCCCTTAATCTTGTTTCTGGGACATATTTGAGGAGGTCTCATTTCCAACTTTACTTTTTATTTGTTTAAAAATTTTTAAAGATTTATTTATGTATGCATACAATGCTGGGGTGCAGGCGAGAGGTGTGAGAGGATTCACCAGAGACAGAGCGGGGAGCAGAACAGGCAGATTGACAGAAATACACTGCTGAGGGGAGCAGTGGGTGAGTCAGGAGAGGTCTGCTGCGCCATGTGGGAACCTTCCCCAGCCGGGCATCGATCAAACTCGCGCCGCAGCTGCCCACAGCTCCACAGTGCTGTGCGCAACCCGCACCACCAGGGAGTCCCTCCAACTTTACTTTTTAATGAATAAAATCACAATAGCACTGTAGGAGATCTTTTGCCTTTTAGGCTTGAGAGATACTCCATGCTACTACGATGCCAGGGGTCTTTCGGAGTCCTCGTTTTCAACTGCGAAAATAGGTATATCTCTGACATGTAGAAAAGGATGTAGGATTACTTACCAGACTAATTCTGGAGCTTTTCTCTGCTGCTGCCAAGAGCGATCCAGAAATGATGTACTGTAAAAAAGATGGCGCGTGGGGAAGGGCAGGGGAGGGAAGGAAAAGTGAGAGGGAGACCACGTCAAACATTGAGAAAGCCCTGTGAGACCACGACCACTTTGCAGCCACTTTCACGAAACCATCCAACCACATAGATCAGCTTCACTCAAGTCCTGTTTCTCCGTTACTCAGACTCCACTGCATTCAATCCAGGCCTTTGGCTCAACCAGCTGGGAGCGTGAGTTGGCAGAAGACCAAAGAAGCAGGAGACCCATTTCCGCATCAGTTAATATGCACAGGAGGAGTACAGAGGTTTTATTTTTGTTTTTGTTATTCAGTTTTCTTTCTGTAAACTGGAATTTCTCTTTGGCATGCAGAATGATTTAAAGGTCACTGAAGGGTGAATTGGAATGGAAGGAGATACTGGGCCTCAACCGCCTCCTGTGGAAACGTGGCTGCACAGGAAGTGACTGTGGTCATTCCCTTTTTTACTGTTCCTTCGGCAAAATGGAGGAAACTGTCGTTCTAATCCAGCTCTCTGTTCTGAAGACTTCAATCCTGGACGCTGGAGTAGCAATTGTGCAAATGCAGTGGCAAGGCCAACGTCACTGCCCCGTGTTGCACTCTGGAAATGTGTATAGGAAATCCCTATAAGGACCGCCCTGCTGAGGGGCCAAAGGAGGCATATTTGGGACAGGACGAATTTCACCAGGTGCAGCTGTAACTAAGCAGAAGTGTAGGAAGAAGAGCCAGATGGGGTAAGTGGGGTGTTCCTGCTCCTTCTTGCTTTCTGAAACACCATGTTCGTACAGTCCAGATTCCAGGGCTCCCCTCCCACCCAAAATTGACATTGGTGAGGTCCTGCTTTAACTAATCTTCCTTCCCCAAGTAGCTTTTAGGGGGACGTCTTCCTCTGAATCCACACGAAGCGTGGCTCCTGGCTCTGAACCATGGATTCATACTCAGCTTAGTCAAACTCGCTTCCCACTAACTCACTTTAAGCCAATAACCTATTTCCTACCCCTACACTTTCTTCAATGCAGAAATATTCTGGCCTCTCCCTGTGAAGTTTTATACAATTTTTGGCTGCATCACTCCCCAAATGGTTCTTTCTTTACTCACCATAATGCCGCCCCAGAGAGGGTACCAGAGAGCCATGCAGATAGGGGTGTACACCCCGGCGTGGACCATCAGGAGGCCGCCCAGGGCCAGGTGGAAAAGCCCGTTCATGATCTGCACGGCCTGGGGAGGGAAGGGCCACTAGTGGGTGAGCCGAATAAAGTCAGAAAGCGACGGTAAGACTGGAAGCCCCGGCTCCTCACCTGGGCCGGGGAAAATGGAAGGCAGTGGCGAAGGTGCCCAGACCCCTGTTCTTGTTCAGATCCACTCCCCAACACCCGGGGCACCCCAAGGCAGCAGGGCCTGGGATGGGTGAGCCCTGTGCAGGCCGGCCTCAAAATCAAAAGGGGGCCTCTGGTCACCATTAACGACTGTCCTGCTACATCCTGGGTTTGGCCCCCTGTGTCAGGGTAAAGACCACTGCAGGAGGGATCTAGTACCTTCGAGGTGGGCTGGATTCTGTACCTGGCCTAAGCATCTCCTCTGGGAGTCAGAGAATGCCTAGGGCATGAATAGGGGCAGCGGACTTACCCCCAAAGCCTTAGCTTCCCTCATGAAGAAGCTCTGTGTGGGGCCCATGCCAGGGGGCATCTTCCTGGGAACCAGCCTTTGGGAAGGATGCATGGCCATTGGGCCTCTTGCAGGCTCTGCTGGGAAAGCTGCACTCATGGAATTCCTGGGTGTTGTCATTGCACTCCGAACTCCCTAAAAGTAAAACAAATAATAAAAAGAGGTGAACGAGGACGGGGTTTTCAGCAGGCTTCCACCTGGCGCTGGCACCTGCATCATTTCCCCTCATGCCCTCCATGGGAGACAGACAAGAGACAAGGGTGGTGATCTCTACAAAGATAGAACATGCCCACATGTGCTTACAGCGGGGCCTCTGGAACCCCAATCCCAGCCTGTTCGTCCCTCATTCCTGGCTGCTTTGCTTTAATGTTTTCTGTATCGACTTGTCCTTGCCCCCTGCTTGCCGGCCCCAGCCACAGAGTATGGTGAGGCCTGGCCTTGGGCTGTGGAGGGGTTGAACCCTGTTTTCCCTCTGCCTCCAACTCTGTGACTTTCCGGATTATTCTATTTGCTGTGATGCCCCAGGTAAGTTCTTTTCAAGTGAAAATGTGATTCTTAATGCAGCTGGTCTCCTGGGGTTGCTGTGAGACCTGAAGGCATTTGGGGCTGTGTCTTCCTGTGGGTGGAAACCAGAGGTAGCTCCACAGAGAAGCCTTCCCTGAACCCACTTTCTGCGGTACCTCTTATTTCTTCCCAGCACCCCACGATTTGAACCGTGTCATTGAGCACCTACCACAAATTTTTTACTCTGATGATTTATTTATTGTCTGTCTCTGCCCAGCAGACCACCCTTCCATCAAAGCAGAGACCTTCTAAATGAATGCCTCCAGCCAGCCATTTAATAATTGTTATTGAAGAAATAAATATGTGAGAAGCCCCAAAGTCTGACAAAGTACTGCCCATTTGTTGCTGTTCTGGTTCTTAGTATTATTATTTTTATGAACTTCATTTCAATTATTTCATCTCGAAAATGAGATCAATACCCCTCTCGCAGACATAGCATGAGAAACAGACATCCATGGAAATGCTAGTACTGAGGAATAAGGTAGTCGGTGCTCTTGGCCTTAGGACTCCCGACTTACTCATTGCTGAAGTTAGATAGCCATGACCAAGGTCATTTCCACCTCAACATCTCAAGACCCTTCATCTTCCTTCAACTTGTGCTTCTTTTGATGTCTGTATATCAGTACCTTCCTCAACTTCTGCCGGGGCTTCCCGGGACCCTGGAAATCTCTCTTTGGTCTTGTCTTCTTTTTTTTTAAAGATTTATTTATTTATGCATACAAGCTGGGGTGCAGGCCAGAGGTGTGGGGGGTGGTGAGAGGATTCACCAGAGACAGAGCGGGGAGCAGAACAGGCAGATCGAGGGAAATACACTGCTGAGGGGAGCAGTGGGAGAGGCAGGAGAGGTCTGCTGTGCCATGTGGGAAACTCCCTGGCCAGGGATTGAACTCGTGCTGCAGTAGAGGTGGACTTAACCTCTTCCGCCAGCAGGGAGCCCCCTGGTCTTGTCTTCTTTGACTGTAAGTCAGGCAAGGGCCCAGCAGAGCCCAGCTCACTGGGGTCACATGGAGCTGCGTGGCTCCCGGGCTCGGAGCCCCAGACCTCAAGTTTGTACCCACCCTTTAGTTACAGAGATTTCACATCTGGCTTTGCACTTGAGTCTCGCAGATTAGATAACGGGTGGATCCTAACAAGGGCACAAAAAGGTCAGGCAGCTTGTCCAAAGCGACGCGAGCGTGATTTACAATGAGGCCTCGGAAGTCTCCGTGAGGATTGTGTGGAGCAGACAGCTCTGCCCCTGCGGGACGAGGACTGCAGCCTGTCACTCGTGACATCCTCCCTTCCCCTTCAAATAACGTGCTGTTTGGCCGACTATAATTCCCAGACTCTCTGTCTGGGCCACAGGCTGGAGGGAAGAGAAACGCCTTTGACGGTGCTTCACACTTGCTGTGGCCCCAGCACTACACGGTCAGCCACTGTGTACCCTGCAGATCCTCTTGGCACCCCACACACCCCAGAGGATCACCGGAGAAGGAATACACTGACAGAGTCCACTAAGGGGTCCCCCAAGCAGCAGCATTTTGGGGCCTGTCAGAACCTCAGATTCCATTCTGTTCATTGAGAAACGAAGAAACTGCAGCCTGGGGGTGGGATGTGCTTGTTCGAGTCCCCACTCTGCACGACAGAGCCAAACCGGAGCCCGTTGTCCCCAGGGCCCGAGCGTGGGCTTGCTCTGCTGGCCACCGGCGACCTCAGTGACAGCTGAGTACTGAGCACCTACTGTGTGCCAGAGACGTTGGGCATTTAGTTCCAATCTCCCAGTGCCTTCTTTTGACACAGATGTGGAATGGGGGATTCTGTGGGTGTGGGAAGAGGGTTTCAGAGAGGCTATGTCCTCCTGACAAGTATGGAGTGAGTTTGGAGTCATAACCCTCCTTGCCAGCAGACTCACATCAGTGAGGACAACTTAAAGGTAAAAGGCCATCCATTGGAAGATAGGAGGACTTGGCAGGGCTGTGTTAGTTTCTCCTTATTCATCAACCGCTATGGCTGTGTTTTTAGTCTGTTATTGGTGAGATAAACCTTTAATGGAAGCAGGTTCTACTTGGGCTACCTCTGCAGTGGTTAATGCTAAAAATAACCAAGGCGTGGTGGGGGTGGGGATGTTTTATTTCTCTGTTAAAATGATGTCTCAGGGCCTCTCTGGTGGCACAAGGGGTTAAGTCTCAGCACTATGAAGCTATCCTCAGCCACTGTTCGATACCCGGCCAGGGAGCTTCCCACATGGCACAGCAGAACTCTCCTGTCCCACCGCTGCTCTCCTCAGCAGTGTACTTCAGTCAATCTGCCTGTTCTGCTCCCCACTCTGTCTCTGGTGAATTCACTCATGCCCCACACTTCTGGCCTACACCCCATTCTTGTATGCATAAATAAATAAATCTTTAAAAAAAATGATGTCTCTGGGGCCTCCCCGGTGGCGCAGCGGTTGAGCGCTGCGCTGTGGAGCTGTCGGCAGCGGCGACGTGAGTTCGACGCCCAGCCAGGAAGAGTCCCACATGGTGGGGCAGACCTCTCCTGCCTCACCCGCTGCTCCCCTCAGCAGTGTACTTCTGATCTGCCTGTTCTGCTCTCCACTCTGTCTCTGGTGAACCCTCTTGCCGCCCCACGCCTCTGGCCTGTACCCCAGCTTGTATGTATAAATAAATAAATCTTTAAAAAAAAATGATGTCTCACTATGGCAACTCTTGGTCTATAAAACCTTCAACAAATATTACTGTAAAGTAGTAGTTTATCAACACAAGCACACCGATTTCTATATGCTACTATATTTTTGATGGAAATAATCTTTTAAAATACTACAGGTATTTTTTAAATGCCAGGACATTGCAGATCAACTGGGTAATGAAAAATTTCACTCTATGTAAATAAAATTAGACACATATTTCTAAGCTTTGCCATATTTAAAAAAAAATTATTCTCAGTACCTTTGTGTCCAACACACAGTTGTACTCAAAGAACCTGTAGGTACATTGGTAGGAGTTACCAAATTCACCAGAATAGGATCGTAGGATTTTCTTTTCACAAAACTGTATCAAAATCAAGATTCTGTTGACCAGCTACTGCCCCGTGTAATCACAACAACTGTGCTCATCTCTTTTATTTGTAAAAGGATGTCCTGTTTCTGTGTCCACCTATTGAAGAACTCAGTCTTCATGGGTTTTGCTTTGAATAATGACTTTTAGGTCCAATAATTCCATCCTTTATAGAGAAGTTCACAAAAGACCTAGTCTTGTTACCTCAACTTCCTCCTTTGCCCCTCAAAATAGTTCTGCATTTTTATCCTTTGTGGCCTCTTGTGCGCTTATGTTGAAGGAGGAAAGTTCTTCCTTCATTTCCTTCTGTGTGGGCCTCAGAGCCTGTCTCCTTCCACCAAGGGGTTGGTTCTGCAAAGAAGCCGGTCTCCTCCCTCACTCCATTGTGGCGTCAAGCAGCAGAAAGCACTGGCGAATCCCAGCCCCGCTGCCTTCTACCTTTGCCATCCCTCTGTTCAAGCAGAGTTTTGACAGCACGAGATAACTTGTGATGCATTAAGTGCTAAATGCTCCAAGAATACTTCTTATTACTGGACCTCTTTTTCATGCTTCAATTGTCCTGCAGTGTCCCCCAATCCCAGAGCCCCTTTCTTTATTCTAATGATTTCCCTAGTCCCTGCCTAGTGCCCTCTCCTTCCCCACCCTCCTCCCCAGCTCCTTGAAAGGGGGTCTGTGGCCCTCTCCCCACTTCCTCACCGCCCATACATTTGTCACTGCTTTGCAACTAGTGTCTGCCAGAGCCCCCAGCTGGACGGGCTGCTTTCAGTGCCCCTGGTGTGGCTGTTGGCCTGTCCTCAGGCCCGGCCCTGGAGGGCTTTATTTCTCTTTCCCACTCTCCCAGACTTAAAAAGTGGGAGCAGCTCCTCACCTCCCTGGCTCAATCAGTGGCCCAGTCATGCCATCTCTGCCTGGTTATTACCTCTGGTCATTACCTCGTGTGGGCCTTTTTCCGCCTCCAGTGTCAGCCCGTGGGTTGGATTCTCCCCTCCCGTCCTGGTCACCGCACTAAGTCTTGCTTTGCTGCCTTCACACTCTCAGGTGATCCGCCCCGAGCAGGCAGCTCGACCAGACCCCCCCAACAGCAGCTCAGGCCCTGCCTTCCTGAGCTTGAGCTCCTGCTTCAACCAACACCGTGGTCACCAGGCCTCACGGTTCAGCTCCCCGTCACCTCCTAACCTCGAGTGCACCCCTCCCCACCAGTGGCCGGTCCCCACAGGGCTCCTGTTTATGCTCTGAATCCTCCCAACTTGGAGGCTCCCCGCCCTTCACTTCCAGCCACACTCGCGCCAGCTGACGCTCCTCTCCCAGCCTCAGCTCTGGGCCTGCCAACCACCAGCTACTTTCTCTCTAGTGCACAGTAGCCCCTCTATGGGGGTGCCCTCCTTGGGGAAGCTGTGTCCCTCCAGGGTGACACGGGGAGCCTGCTGCTGGCCCGCCACGAGCTCAGTCAACCTTACACTGAACATCAGCCCAACTGCTTCCTCACACGTTTGCAAAGACTCAGGGTGCCAGAGCCAAAGGGGAGCATCTCACCCCACCTAATGATCTCTCAATGCGATGAAGTCATTTTTTGGGATCCAGGGAAAGGGACCCCAAGATGGACTGGTTGCAAGAAGCAGTTATGCGCACTTAAAATTCATCTTGCTCCCCTCTCATCTGTGGTGCCCACACTCTGTTATGGATGCAAGGGAATTTTTTGCTGTTTGACATCCCCAGTCCCTGCCAGAAAATGTTAGCCCGAGAGCTTACCATCTAGGGGTATTTACTCTAATGGGCTCTCTTTGGGGACACATGCATTTAAAGCCTCTTATTTTCATTATCATCAGCCGTGATTATTTTCTTATTTGGTCCCAGGTAGTTCAAAGAACCTTGCCTATTTAATCTTTTTTTTTTTTAAAAGATTGATTTATTTATGCATACAAGCTGGGGTGCAGGCCAGAGGCATGGGGCTGTGAGAGGGTCCACCAGAGACAGAGTGGGGAGCAGAACAGGCAGATCAACCAAAATACACTGCTGAGGGGAGCTGCGGAGAGACAGGGGAGGTCTGCTCTGCCATGTGGGAATTCTCCCAGCCGCCATCGATATGCCCAGCTGCCGACAGCTCCACAGCACTGCGCTCAACCTGTTGTGCTACCAGGGAAGCCCCCCCCCCCCCCATTAAATCTTTAAATAGGGCGGGTATCAAATGTTCCCATTTCATAGATGAGGAACCCAAGGGGCACCGCGGTCGGCAGACGGGGCTGGGGCCACGCGGCGTGGAAAGGGCGGCCGCGGGCGTTAGCCCAGCAGGCTTGTGGCTGTGCTTCCACCCACATTTCTAAAATGATTCACACAAATATGAGCGGCCAGAGTCAGTCTGAGAGAGACAGAGGGACAGAGGGCAGTCACTCTGCACAGGGGATCCAAGCCGCCTGTCCTCCCTCAGGAGGATTTAAGTCCTGAGACCCTTCCGCCTGCTTCTCTGGGGGGCGGGGGCTCTGCTGTTTCCGCAAACCCTGATATCATGCCTCCTCCTCAAATCTCTACCCTCTCCGAAAGCCTGATCAGGTAGCCCTAGAATCAAAGCTAAGAACCTCCAGCCTCCAAAATCTGCCCCTCCCCGCCCCCCGCGCCTCATCCATTGCCCCCTTTCAGTCATCGAACCAGAACAAACCATCCCTTACCTGAGTCTCCAAGGCCGGGCTCAAGTGCCGACTTGGGTGCCTGCTGCCGGGTTTGGGTTCGGTTGCGCTGCGAGGTCTCAAGTGCACAGGGCGCGGGGAGATTGGCTGGGGTGGGATCGCTGATCGATACCAGGTGACAGGAAGCTCGCACCCGCTGCTAGCTAGCGTGGCCTTGGCCCCAATTACTCCGGTCTAATACTCACTTCTCAGCGAGCCCGAGGGTCTACAGAAGGGTTTCCGCCTGGCCAGGAGGTTTCACTTCTTAAAAACGACCCCAGGGGACGCCAGGCGTACTTTACGCTCCCTTAATTAGAAGAACTTCGCAGCCCCCACCCGCTGAGCAGGTGTGACTGGTGAGTCCCCAAGGGCATGCAGGGCTCTAGAAGTTCTCCAAAGATGGGCTCTTGGCACTTTTACCTTTGACTTCACTTTCAGGAGTGAGTAGGTGGAAGGGGGCATTCATGCAGACAGATTCAAGAAGCATTAAGCCTGTACCCCCATAGGGGTACCAGCTGGTTTAGGGGTACCAGCCCCAAATACTCTCCTCACTTGCTTGCATGCAGGTGCCCAGTGGACCATGCAGGTCTTGTGGCGGATTTAGAAATGGCCCCAAATATACTTGGTGCTACAGATCACATACCTGGAAACTAGAGGCAAGTGTTCCTAATTTGGGGATGAAATTGGAAACAGTGCTTTTACCTACCAAGCCACCTTTTCTGCCCTTTTCTGTCTGGCTCCCTGATGCCCCCCTCTTTGCAGTCTGTGTGGCCACCTGCCCAGTGCCCGGCCATGGGAGGAAGCAGAGGAAACTGGTGGCGCCAGGAGACTATAAACATTTGGGAGAGAAATCCATGTTTTGCTTAAAGATGTTATAACCCCTGCTCTCACCTCATGCTTCTCCTTTATGCTCAGATGTTGGAGTTTTCATTGCTTTTTAATCTCCATGTCTTGCTTTCTTTCATTAGAGACTGAAAGTTAGGTAATTGTCCCATCTAGAGGGTGGAAATATGGTTAAATCTGAGGTTAATTTACATCTTCTCTCCCTTTCTTTTAAGTCAGGGACATAGAACCAATGGACAGATGTAGGTCTGGACAGGCTGGTTTTAGTGCAATATGAAGAAAAACACCAGCTGCTGCCTCCCTACCACTGGAGCCATTCATTAGTGGAACCGGCTGCCAATTGCACAACTCGCGGTCAGCAAGAACCAGCTCTCACAGGCGCCAGAGCGGTGAGGGCTGGGGCACAACACTGTGCCCATTTCAGGTTCCAGTGGGGTCTGGTATGTGGAAGACTAAAGTGCCCGGGTGCTGGCGGCAGGGATGACACAGAGCTGGGGTCTGTGCTGTGGATGATGGGGGCCCTGAGGCCATAGTCCAGGGGGCCGGGAGGTCAGAGGAGGGTGAGGATGGGAGGGGCCAGAACTTGGCCCATGGGTGGCATCAGGAAGGCTTAGCGCAATCTGCCCAGGCTGATCTTCCCTCTGGGTGGGGCCTAACTTTCCCAAGTCTGTCTTGCAGAGTTTTGCGGCTCTGGCTGGTGGCCAGTGAAATCACTTAGGTGGCTCGATGTACAATCCCTCCTGCAAAAATCTGAATTGATGGGAATCAATAAACGTCAGCCTGATCTTTGCTGGTTTGGTTTGACTGAGTTTTCAGTGCATGAATTCATGGACATCCCCACTGTAATCTGGATTTGTTAGTGGTACTTTCTGTTCCATCTTTCTCCCCCCTCGGGAAGATTTCAGGTTACTTGGTCTAATGCACATCTCAAGTCTCTCTCTCTGAGCCCTGCTCACTTCCAAATGCTGATCTCTTTCTTCTTTTTTTTATTTTTTAAATTTTTTATTTTACTTCTTAAAATTATATATTTTTATTGTTATTTATGTCTTTTACATTTTGTATTCCCCTTGGGTAGCCCACCACCAATTCACCCGTGATCCATCTCCATGGTCCCTTGTGTTCTTTTCTATTCCATTTTGTGCCCTTTTCCTCCCCTCCCCCCGCCTCCCCCCC
>PVIJ01020437.1:0-20937 GCA_004024925.1 Scalopus aquaticus | reverse complement strand
TGGATCACGGGTGAATTGGTGGTGGGCTGCCCAAGGGGAATACAAAATGTAAAAGACATAAATAACAATAAAAAAAAATTAAAAAAAAGATACATTTTGGAGGCAGACAGGACAAGAAATCTGGTAGAGTGTGAATGTGAAGGACAGTGAGAAGCAGAGCAGTTACACTTGATTCAAGGTGTAAAAATACCTGCTAACAGTGACATTTACTAAGAAAATTATGTTTTCAGAGAAGGATGTCATATAAAGGGAAAACATGGTGTATGAGTTAAGTAAGGATTACTGGAAAAGTTCACTCACTGAGCAGTATGCTTACGTTAGTTATAGCTCCATTCAATCAGAACATTTTCCAATAAGCAGACCATCTTCCCCATTGCTTCCCCATTGCTCTACAAATTTGTAAGAGACCACAAAGAACTTTTTCTTTACAAGCAAATAATGGAAGTCTCCTGATAAAGGAAAGCGTCTCATAATGAATGGTTTCTCTGGAGCTCCAGGCACTAGTGGAAACTTCCCTTATGCTAGCTGCTGATAATCTGAAACAGCCCTTTGCTAAACCCTCACCAGGGGAGAGGAAATTAGCATCTAGAGCTATCTGAATTTGCTGTGCTTAGGAAGAAAGAAAATGCAAAAGTTGAAAGGTCCATATGCACACAGATGGTAAACAGAAAACTGAATGTGGGCAAAGGATGTCTGGATTGAGGATATACATGTTACACTCTGCATATAAAAATCACTGCGTTGATAGTCACAAACATCGAAGAAGAGAGAACAAAAGACTGCAGAATTCCAGTAGCTAGAGTGTAGTTAGAACAATAATATCTGAGTATGGAGAAGAGACAAATGAAATAGCAAGAAAACTAGATCTGTATGTTTTCACATGAGGTAAGAGCTAGAGGCTTCAAGATGGAGATTTAATTATGAAAATAGAACCTAGCTGCTTATTGCCCCCGCCAAATAAAAGGTTATTTAGTGAAAAATAATACAATAATCTATTGAGAATGATCAAGAAATACTGAGTGGTCTACTAGTATTGATTTAGAAGTTAAAAGAATTTAGTTTTCAAAATACTTCCTAATAAAGATAAACTTAGGTTTTTATGACCTGAATAATATTTGAAATGTTTGTGTCAATCAAATGTTGAAGTTACAAAATTAAATGAACAATTCCACTAGATTAACTTCTTTTGCTTCATGCCTTTAGTATAAATTTTGACCTAAAAAGATGGAGGACTGAGAGTAGAATCTACAATCATATTTCCTGTGTGTCAGTCATTCCCCAAGCTACCACACCATACCACTTGATCTCCTTAAATCACATTATAGTATTTTAAAAGACCAAAGGCTTACATAATCCTTTTGTGGGACTGAGACCATAAAATAAGTGCTGCACTTTCACTGCATTTATATCAGTCTAGACATAAAATTTCACTGAAATTCATATGTGAGTTAAATCTATACAGATGGCTATCCATCTGTGTCTTAGAATATACTGATGCTAGAGGCTTAGGAATGAAAGCCCAAAAAAAAAAAAAAAAAGAATTTAGACAGTATGAATGACAATACATGCCAATTAGAACAAAAGCCTCATTTAAAATTAATGTTATTTTAATAGCTTTGTGTCCTTCACAATGTGATCAGCATAAAGGCCATATAAAGTTCTGGTAAACTTCAAATACCAAGATGGTATCAAAATTTAATTCTAAACATGCATTTTTTTTTTAAATTCACCTTGATGAATACAATGAACTGAGAACTGTTCACAACTATAACTCCCTAAAATAGTCACATTTCCACCCGGAATGATATAGCTACATGTTAAATTATACATAACATCAAAAGTAAGCCTTTCTTAATTTAAAGAAAAGTGACATTGTATTATTTTCTAGTTTTTAAATTTACAAAGTGAGCTATTTTTGTCTGTTATCTTCTGTCTGGTCCTTCTATCTCATTATGCTATCTGATGCTTTTAGAACACTTTAATAACCAGAATGTGTTCAACCCTCTAAGGTCAGGATGGAAAATTATACTTCATACAAAAATCAAGTTTTACAATTTTTCCTTTTCCTAAATCTGAGTCGTCATTACTTTAAGATTTGGAAAGTAATTCAAAACATAAGCTGTTCAATTTGTTTTCCCTATTAACTAGCAATTTACAATAATGTTCTAAGACTTTTCATTCACTTTGTGTCTCAGCGTCCACATCAGCAAAATAAAAGTATCCATATGGGACTTTTTAAAAAGGGTAACTTGTACCCATTAAACCATTCAAAATGAAGGCACAATGATCCTAAGAGGAGAGGAAGAGAGGGGGAAAGAAATTCTAACCACAAAGGAACAGGGGGGAGCTTACAAATATAAATAGATTCACAATGATACTTAAGTCCTTGACTCTGAACCTTCCTAGAAAAAAATGGAAAGAGAGCATAAATTTCTTGGAACAAATGATCTATTATAAATTTACTTTATCCTATAAAAATACCATAAAATTTAAAAAGAAATAGAATAAATCTCTGGTAGCAATAGAGACTTAAAGAACTTTATGAAATGTTTAGTTTGAGTGAATTTTGGCCTGCAAATGCACTTTCAATTCAAATCAATTCAATTTAATTTGCTTGGACATCTTTAATCAAACCACTCATGTGGACCATCAGTTACAGATTTCTATCCAATTTTACACCTGAGTTGACTGAGGCAAGAGGAATTAAATAATGTGTGCACTCACCAGGTGAGTTAATGATGTCGATGCAGGTAGAAAATGGCACCTTTTCTCTTTCTTTTAGCCATTACCTCCTAATACTTAAACAACTTTGTCACAGGATGGAGAATTGCACATTTAGAAACCAGATACATTAATGAGCAATCAGTATGCTGCTGTTAAATGATTTAAAAAAGAAATCTTTAGAATAGAATATGAGTAACAGAAAGAAAAATATGATCACATCTTTTGTGCAAGTGTTCTCCATAAGCAAATAATCCCTAACATTTATTCTTTACTTTTCTCAATCATCTCACCGCCATTAATTACAATTATTCTTACAGGTGGCTTCTCAAGATCTTATTATTTCTATGTTCATTTCTATGTGAATTTCCTACCTTACATTTGTGTATGCTTTATCTAGTCTCATTTATTTATTCATTAATTCAACCATTTATCTAAACTGAACAGTATTAAATGTTGGCTCACAAAGATAAAACATGATTCTTTCATTCAAAACGATTATAATGTCAAAGGGAGAGACAGATTCAATCAAACAAAATATTGTCTTATAAAGGGCACAATAAATATTTTTACAGGGCAAAACAGGGATAATGTGAAATGGTGGGCCAAGTAAAATAAAAATCATAGAAAATATTTAGTACATGTAGATGGGTATATGGTTCACCTAAAAATTATTTTAAATCATCAGTAGCAGCATTTGACATGCTAGATTAAATTCTAAGTTTAATAACATTAACTGCTTGGCTTATCCGTACCACATAGACTTTAATGTCTAACTAAAAGCAAAGGGTACAATGTTGAAATTTGGCTTCTAAAGTAAAACTCAGGGAAATACTAATCCATCAACTCTATTGTGTTTTAATTTTTCCCACTTTTATTATGACCAAGGACTGTATACAAAAGGCAGTAGTGTTCATTGTCTGGGTATAATTTCTTGTGAGTACTGTGGAAGAAAATCAGGGCATCCTTAAGCATAAGCCCTTATTTGAAAGAACTTCCTTGTATTTTGGCAAGAAGAGGAATGATTTCACAGGACTTAATAAGAACAGTCGAGCCTAAGCTCTGATTTTTTCAAGACAATTTGGTCAGAAATTCTCCTTGGAATATTGTCATTTTTACTGTGAGTTAGTTCTTACCGGTAGATAGTTGGAGTTTAACAAGAGGGATTTTTTTGGTAGAAAAGCTATAGATTAAAGTCATAAAGATTAGGGAAGAATAACTTTAAGAGCCAAGAATGTGTGGGGCACTAGTAGAAAAAGTTCAGTCCTTCAGGATACTTAGACTTATCCACTCATCAAATTTGAGCCTTGCTGTAAGAGAGAGGAAACCTTGAATGTTTCTGGTAGCGGCACATCAGTACCAATGAGGTGGTCTAGATCAATGGCCCCCCTCTCTCCAGAATGGGGTGCTGTGTACGATCTTAATTTTCCAGTGGGACTAAGAACCTGAGAGGTCTGGACAGCTGCATTTTTCTACTCTTCAAAAAATTTGCACCTAAAATACAAAAGAACTGTTAATCTCACTATACTACACTTCCCTTATGTACAGGTATGAGAAGGTCTGAATCTGACTAGAGAATGATGGAGATAGAATCTCCTTAGAAACTAATTGCCTCTGATAAATTTGCTTTTCCCTTTTAATATCAAAGAACTTTAAAAAGAAAGAATTATTCTGGCAACCATAAAAAGACTTTAATATATATAAAGGGAGAGACACAGGGTCAGGGCACCTCCCTTGGAACATATTCCAGGGAGCTTCTAGGTGACCACAGCTCAGCCACATAATCTGTAGGATGCCAAGAAAATATGGTCACAAGCCAGGTCACATCTACAACAAGTAACATAAATGGCGATTATCCCAAGTACCAAACTGTCCAAAATCTTTAGATTTGAAAGAAATATGTGGTGAAAAAAGAGTATATATCTCTTAGAGAACGACAATATAATTATATTGGACATTTTGAAAATGTCCAATTAGGTCAATTATACATATATTATCTTTGAAGAAAATATCTTTCATATTTTTTGTGACTCATTCTTGAACTTCACAGCAAGAGAAAAAGAGCTGATTTTAAAAACTTGGAATGGCTATAAATCAAGTGTCTGATGCAGCAAGTCCAATTGGATACTCACACATAAAACAAAAATTAAGTAAATCACTCCGTTCCACATATGAAGCGATTTTAAGGTTTTCCTTTTGGGGATAACCAAGAAAGACTTCTAGAGGATGAATGATGTGTTACTGAGCAAATAAATCATACTATGCTGGTACATCATAGGAAAAATTATATATTTTCAACTGTCAAAAGCAAATCTGAATTTAGGTAAGGAGAGACTTTATCCAAAAGGATTACTGTAATACAGGGAAAGGGATTATCTGCCATACTGAAAGGGGAATGACTGCAATAAGGAGAAATTTCTATGACATCTTCAAGCATATGAAAAGCTAGAAAGAAAGAACCAAAGATAGAGTAGTGATTGGTGTGAATGGACAGCTGAGCCTGACATGTCTTACCCCGGGTAGGGGGATGCACCGAGGGATTTTCCTAGTTCAGGATCCTGAGTGAAGGAGACAAGCTAATCAAAATATTGGTCAGCTGTTTCATGTGGCATAGCATGAGAATCTGGGGAGTCTTTGCCTGTGTTTGGCATTTTCATGACTAAAAAAGTGGATATTCAGGGCTGTTATTTAAATCCTATGAGGAAGGTTTGTTCCTTACCATAAGTCTTTTATGCACTACAAACAAGTAAATAGATTTGTTAATTCTAGATTTTGAGAGTCCTTGCATTATAGTATCACAGGGTTCCTTTAAAATTTACCATTGTTACAATGTACTCTCAAAGATCATTTTTATTTTGTGTCAGTTCCCTACATCAACAGATGAAAAGTCACTCAAATATTTTGTATGATACTTTCTACTAGAAAAAGTGATTCACTAATCTAAGCATTCCACTACCAAACTAGGAAATCTGAATACTTCTTCAAGTAGATTCAGGTTAGATAAGGAGTCTTCCTCAATGATAAGGAAAGTCAGAGGGAACAGTATTCTTATTTCTGTTGGTGTGAAATAGCCTCTGAAACAAGTCTGACAAATATGATCTCTACGCTACCCATATTCTTGCCCATCTGTTTGGATGGCAAAATGCCTCAGTCAACAATCAGCCAAATTCTGTCCAAAAGAAAAAGTCAAAATAAGGTGAGATGAATCACCTCTGTATAATTAGGACTTGAATTCCATAGACTTGCATATTTGGATTTTAATTTTTTTTTCCTTCAGTTTTCCTCTTGCATCTCCTTTGCAAAATGAAGGGAGAGAGCATGCCAAATGCACCTTCAGATAGCATGATAAAAGGACAAGACTTGGATAAGCAGCAGAGTATGTTAATTCCTCTTTAAATTATCAATGAATGAAATTATGAGCATAATTTTAAATAGGAAGGTCATCCTGAACAGTATCATTCACCAATGATAATATCACAAAAAATAACTTCAGTAATTGGAATTACTCCAACAGTGTGCTCAGGATTTGCTTCACAAAATGCTCTGTAAATAGGATTTAGATAACTGAAGAACACATTAACTAGCTTAATAGATAAAGGGACCAATAAGCAATACTTTATTCCAATAAAATCCCTTCAAAGGTATTACTATCTGATCAACATTAACAAGCATGTTCAACCATGAGTTCAGTACAGTTCTGTTTTGATTTGTCAAGATTTTTCAAGAAGTGTAAGTGATTGAATAATAGACAGTGACACTAAACTTATTGTAGGTCACTAATTCTGTTAAAGGTAGTTTTTATTTCCCCTACTTGTTTGGTGGAATATTTTAATTCTTTCAGAAAGAAAATACATTAAAATAAGTGACAAGCTTTCTATAGTATTTTTGTTTTACTTTACCCTATGTTTACAGAAGTCTGTCCTAATGAATATTGTAGGAAAAAACAAAATTTTTACTGACATTTTCCTTCTTTATAAGTCATAATTCTAGATTTAGACTTTCTTTAATCTTGATGTGGTTTTACAATAAAAACATAAACCCCAACTGAATATATGCCCAGATAGAATTTATGCCTGACTCGAGCATATTCCATAGAATCAGACATACATCTCATCAACCTATATGTATTACAAATATATTTTATGTTATGTATATTTTATTTCTATATCTATATATAATTATACATTACATACTATATACTTACATGATTTAAATATTTTATATACTTTATATATTGCTATGTAATATGCTTATAAAATAAAAACATATATATGATGCTTAATAGGCAAGCACCTGCAGACAATGGTTTTATGTAACCCATTTTCTCTAAATGACATTATTATGATAAGTTAATTTCAATGTAAGGTTAACTAATAGCCCTTCAATTCCTTGGCAGTGTGTTACAGGGCACAAAATAATAATGACTATAAGAAAAATAAAAAGATTGAGGAGGAGGAGGCAAAGGAGTTGGTAGTCACCGCCATGTCTTAATTTTTCTGGACCAACTGCTTCAGAGATTGTAGGTTGCTGTCTAGTTCAGAGTTCTATTGCTATACATGGTCTGGTCACTTTTTCAATGTATATTTATGCTCTCACAAAGATACTCAATTTATAGCAATAACTTAGTGATTCTGCATTTAGAAACCATATTTCAAGATAAAAAATTCTTCAGACTTGGAACATTAATTGGAACAAATGGATAGAAGAGAATATGGTATTCATTTAATCACTCCTAATGAGTAGCTGCTCTAGAGAAAAGTATGGCAATTCATCAGCATTAGCAGATTAATACTACAATACTAACTCCTCACAGTCCTTCATTTGTGGTTTTCATTCTTTACTACTGAATTTCTCTCAACAGTACATTTTTGGTCCTCTTATAAGAAATTGTATGGCCAAACCATTTTCAAGCAGTTTAAATGAAAAGAATCTCTAAAAATTTAAGAGTACTATCTCATAGGAAAATGAGACTTACAAAGGATTTTTTATTAGTTTAATGTAGAAATAATTTTCAAAAACCCCCAAATCTCAAACACAGGTGTATGGTGTAATATTACTTACATTCCCCAGAAACAGGTAATATAAAATAGTAAAGGCATGAAAAGAATAGACAATGGAAAAACAAGCAAACAACAACAAATACAACAACTAAGAACAAAATAATAAAGCTAAAAGCAGGATATAAATTAAGAAGAAAGTCACTAAAGAAAACAAAAAGTTGATAAACCTCTGGCAAAACTTATAATAAAAAAAGAAAAGACGCAAATAAATAATAAACAAAATGAAAACATCTGAAAAATATAAGACAAGACGTTTGAAAATAAAAACAAAAGACAACTATAAAAATGTACAAAAGAGATTATATTACCTGAAAATTAATTTTATACACACTGCATCATAAATTATACATATTGAATAAGCTGGTCATTACCATAACCTCCTACCTTCATAACCGCAATATCCTCCAAGCTGGGCTCCTTTTGCCCCTCCTCACCTCTAGTTTATTCTCAAGCCAGCAGTAGATCTTATAACAAAAACTTAAGATGGTGTCAGCTCCTCTCCTCAAAACACTCTAACTTCCAATCTCAAGAATAAAAGGCAAATCCTTAAAAGATGTACGAGGTGCAACAGTCTAGCCTATCTCCCCTTCACATTGCATCCCTATCTTCATGTCCAGTGCATCCCTATCTCCACCATAATATCATAAGTTTCCTCTCAACTACCTACTATCCAGAAGATTGAACCTCCTCAATGCAATCACTGCTCCATCCCCTTTCTCTGTTCTTCTCCAAGGATAATTCATCACTTACCCCAACGAGAGCACATACTCTGTGTTTGGTTCACTAATGTATCCTGGATGATGGAAAATGGGCAAAAAGATACAAATGAGAAACTCATGAAGAAGAAATCCAAATGACTAGTACATGATAAGGAGATTAAAGCACATAATGGAGCGAATGGGCCTATTTTGAATCATTTGCTAGTTGTGCAATATAGAACAGCTTCCTTAACATCGCTGGGCTTCCATTTCCAAATTCTTGTAATAGGTTTAATAGTATCTAAATAATAGATTGGTTATTATAGATTTTTAATAAGTGAGTTAATATAAATAAATGTTTATAAGAGTGTATGGCACACATTTGCCATATAAGTACATTAAATTCAATAAAAAATAATCTGTATAATGCAAATTTACAAAATACACAATGGAATAAGAACTATTGTATCTGGAGACTGGAATAAACTAGTGCAGATCGTTCTGACAACACATTAGAAACTTTATATACATATGACTCACAAGCAACGACCACACCCTTAGGTTAATACTCCAGAGGAAGGCATGTGCATGTCCGTAATGAATCATGTATGAGCACATTCATTATAGCACTGCATTTGGCAGTAGAGAGTTGGAAAGGTGTGTATCAGTAAGTAAAATGATGTATAAAATGTAGTGGATGTATATTATGAAGCACAAAGCAGAAGTATAAATTGAAGAAAACAGTGTTAGGAGAATAAAAGCAAGAAACTGAGAGCTGTGGAACAACGCAAAGTCAATAAACTAAACGATCATTTATAGCTCTATAATTAACATTTCAAGACAACATATATATCCTTGAACACTGCTTCATAAAACACCTTAGCCTGGGTGCCACTTGAGGGCACGTAGCATGCAATGAAGAGAAAATATATTAAGACTAGATTAGTTTTTCATGGACAGAGAAACCTGGCTCGTGATGGGCTGATGGAAGAGACATTTTGAAATAATGGGAACACTGTGCTTCGTCATCCCAAATTATGTTTGCTAAATTTTCCCATAACATTAAGTGAAATGATACCTCACCACTGTGGTTGTGAAAAAGGAATAAAAAATATTTTATAATACTAACAAAGTGTAATTGTTAGGTGTCAAACAAAAGAAAGAAATTTACAAATCTATTAATGAATCAATCTTATGTTACACATTTTCCTGCCTAGTGATTTTTAATTCCAAATGCTTGAATGCCTGAGTTCATAATACATACAATAAATGTATGTATGTATGTATATCCCAAAAAAGTCTTTTAGAGGGGTTTACACAGTGGACAAATAAAAGCAATCAGTTTTATTTTTATTGTAAAATTATTACCATTATGTTAGGAGTCCAAATACAACATCTTGTATAGATGTCAATATTCTTCCATTAATTAAGTTCACTTGTAGTGACAAGCACTAGGGAATAAAAAGAATATAAAACCTGACTTCTGATCTCAGGGAGGTTACTCTCTACCAGTGTTTATCATATTCCCTAAAGTAATCACATAGGCCAAATTAATTCTTTATTTACAAACTTGCATTTTAATAGGTCATTTTATTTCATTAATTATTTTGATTTTACAGTATTTAAATCTAAATATTAAAGAAAGGACTCACGTGTTGATGACTTTAATCATCCCGTCATAATGGGATAGTAAACCATAAAAAGAACAGTACTCATTTTAAGACCATCTTTTCCCTAAGGTTTTTATACATATATTTCATTCTAGGAAAATAAAAACAGAGAAATATATAATTAGAGTGGTTTCAGACAATAAAGGGCATAACACCATGCTAGATTAGCGGAAAAGTATAAATGATAAATGATATTACAGTGAAGGTTGTTACTATCTTATCAGACATACACAATAAATCAAAATCAGTTCTAGCACAATTTTCAACACATGGAAGAGAAATAAGATGTTCAATCAAAGAAAGAACATTGATGCAGCTGTTAGGAAAATGAGAGTTTGGGTAATTAACTTATTTCTCTGTTACATTCATTACTCAACAAGTTTATCTGAAACACTCTTACTTGCCAGACAATGTTCTAGTTACTATGGGAGATCAAGAAAAAAAGTGGATATCCTGCCCTTAGGGAACTTCCTTTCAGTAAGGGAGAGAACAAAAATAAAAAAAGAAATAAACCTAGATAAAATATCAGTGGGGCAAGGTGACTCAGAATGATGATGCTATTTTAAAAACTGTGGTCTAGGAAGGATTCTCAAAGGAGGTGACATTTGAACAGAGATCTGAATGAAATGATGGAATGTAAAGAGCTTGAAAAACTGTCTCTAGCACAGAACAGTGTATTAGTCATAAGGAACAGTTAATGATAAGGGTCTGATCCAAGAATATTCCTCATGTTTTTGAGAAGGGACACACCTCTTTAGTTTAATAAAAAACGAGAAGTGGTTATTACAAGATCACAGTGGCTGGGACGAAGGTGACAGGAGTGGTGGTGTGAGAGGCCTGGTCACATCTGGGATTTTTTTGAAACCAAATCAAGAGTATCATAAAAGGGACTATCCAGGAACTCAGGATTAGAAATTTCTTCATCTCAAAATCCTTACCTTAATCATTTACAAATTGCCTTTTCCACATAAGAGGTTCCAAAACTTTGGACATGGACATATCTTTTGGAGTTACTACCAGACTAACAGTCACTTTTTGAAAACTGTATTAATTTTTCAATTGTAGAATAACAGAAACTGAGAAATTCCAAGTTGTATGGTATGCAGAACAATGGGCCCCCAAAATAGTGACATCCTAATCCCCAAAATCTATGAATATAATATGCTCTGTTACCTGGCAAGGAAGAATTAAAGTTGCAGATGAAAGGATGCCAGTTAGCTGACTTCAGGATAAGGATGCTATCCTGTATTAATCAGATGGGTCCAATCTAATCACAGTGGTGCTGATATTTACATGTTTTGACCACAGGCAGCAAAATGCATAGTAGTTTTTTGTTTGTTATCACAAAGACTTGGGTCTGTAGTATGTTTTAAGAGGAAGGATATACATTTTTCCTCCTGGCATTGTACTGTGTGTACTATATAAAACTAGGTAACAAATTCTGGAAATAAAGAGTAACTTTCCCAAAGTTTTGATCAACGAGTGATATTTAAATGGGATAAATTCACTTTTATGAATTCATCTAGAAGATGAATCAACTAATCAACTATATTTTACACTGGAACACTGGTGATATAAAATTTGTCCTATCATCACTGTTGCTAATGTCCAGTTGGCATTTCTCTTCACTAGGAATATCACCACAGCTTAATGGCTACTCATATAGGATAAACTGGAGGGTAATATTGCTAAAGAGAGGAACTTTAGAGCGTTTTCCAGTGCATTATCTCATAACTTACAAGACACTTTTTTGCAGTTGCTTATAAACTAAGAATGTATTATTCTTTGTCATCAAAGCAATATATTCCTGAATAGAATTTTAGGTTAGAATTATTTTCATCTGAAAAAATTTAAATATCTGTTAGCACTAATTTTTTACTTTATGTATTGACATTTTTGTTGCCCCTGAATTCGTATGTTAAATTCCTTATCCATTCTTCCCAGCCCCCAAGCCCTTTAGAATGTGACCTTATTTGGAAAGATGGTCATTGCAGATATAATTACTGTTGATCTCTGAACAACACAGGTTTGAACTGTGCAGGTCCACTGAACAGGTCTTATAAAACCACATAAACATATTGTGTCCATAAATACAGTGCAATACTATATTTACTCTTCTCAAGAAATAATGCAAAGATATAAACTGTCATTCCATATCACTTTTCAAAGCGTTTTTAATTAAGAGAAAGACTGGGCAAAGATGTGGACAATAACACTGGCCAACAAATTTTTACATAAGTCATGTTACTGAAATAAAATTAGTCATTTCCTATCAATTTGTATGTGCTCAACACGAATATGACAGTCAAATTCTAATTTGGCTCTAGTTTTTCTGTAATCTGCAATAAATTGAAGTTTACATCACAAAATGCATGCCAAAAGTAACAGGCCTACAGTTCATACCTATAAAAAAATCAAGTCATAGACTACTTCTTAGATTTCTTCACTTGTCTCTTATACAGCTGTTCAGGAATAGAATAGACAGAATACAGTTTCCATTGTGCAAAAGCACAGCTTTAAGACTCAGTTTTGAAGAGTCTAGAAATAGTCTCCATTCTTGTGGGTCATGAGTGATTTCTAAGGCATTCATGAGTCCCTCAATATCGGAACAGAATACCAGAGTACTTTCCTTTCTGAAGAAAGGCTCCAACTACTGGTAGCACTTTTGATAGAAAGTAATTGTGACATCTTCTTCTAGAAGATTCAATTGTTGGAGTCTTGATCCTAGCACTTCTGCCTTGTTCTTGGACAAGTCCAAATCACAGACCAGGTCATTTAGTTCTTCCTGTGTTAGTCTGTGTGGGGTTGATAATGCACCAGTGAAAATCTGGATTGCTGCATGTTGATGGAATAGGAGAAGAACAGGTTGGCTCACCCTTGTTCTCATCAGATGAACGAAGAGAATATTCTGATGGAGGTTCTGGAATAGGAAATCATTCACCATGTGGAACTGGTCTCAATGCAGACGCAATGTTTGGGTAGACTATTCTCGACTACTTTTGCTTCGTTATTCCACCAGAAAGAGGAGGAACCAAGCAGAAGGAATACTCTTTTCTGTGGTTGCTTGGGTCTCTCCACACCATGGGGACTGCAAATGGCATTGATGGTCTTTTGCCATTTAACCACTGTGAAAGCTGAGCTGTACATGTTAGCACAGGATATATGTGGGGCCCAAGGTTTGTCCTGGTCACCAACCTTGCATCCAAAGCAAAGATGATAAGCCTTCTTCACTTGAGAAGTGATACTTTTCTTCTGGTTGGCAAATGTCACTTCCCCACAAACAGAGCAGAAATTGTCCATGCTATTAGAGCACCTTTGAGGCATTACTGTTCGGTATTGTGTCTAAATGGATAAAATAATAACTGTTCCATGTAACAGTAGTTTAAACTGTCTTGCACAAAGTCTGAAATATTTTCAATGCTCAACCTTTCCAAAAGGGCTTCTTAGTGTACTGCTTAGCTTACTTCAGCAACCGCCTGGCAGTGGTATTGTATTGCATCATATAGTGATGCAATCAACTCTGGATGATGTGTGCATGATGGTATTATGCAATGTGATGCAATATGACATAATTCTAGGCTGATTTAGGATGTTGTTGAAGTCCTACTGGATAAATTTACATGGTGAAACATATAAAATTAATTATATGAAATATCTTCAAAATGAGAGCTAATAACAAATTTTCAGGGTTATATTCATGTTCAGCACACCAAGATACTACAGATTAGGGCCTTTTTAAGTCAGTAATGATCCAATGTTGACCACTGTAACTGAAGAGGGAAGTGAAATTAAGAATACTTTTAAGTAGGGGCCTCCCCGTGGCGCAGCGGTTAAGCACTGCGCTGTGGAGCTGTCGGCAGTGGCGACGTGAGTTTGATGCCCGACCAGGGAGAATCCCACATGGCGCGGCGGACCTCTCCTGCCTTGCCCGCTGCTCCCCTCAGCAGTGTATTTCTGATCTGCCTGTTCTGCTACCCGCTCCATCTCTGGTGAACCCTCTCGCCGCCCCACGCTTCTGGCCTGTACCCCAGCTTGTATGTATAAATAAAAAATAAATCTTAAAAAAAAATGACAACATATATTCAGATATGTGGAAAATATAATAAAGGAAGAGTTAGAGGTAATAATTAATTAAGCAAGAGCTTTAGGACGACAAGAGGTGAAGAACTCTTTCCCGAAAGCAAGGTCTGGCCTCTAGAGAAGCTGGGACATTTTACAGTAATAAGAGAAAGGCAAAGTGCATTCAAGATTTGCAAGTGTGGTCCTGAGACCTGGGCAAATCCTCCTCTAGGTGTTTTTTTCCTTTTCAATGAAATAGAAAGCAAGTTATCAGCTGAGCAGGAAACAGGAGTATGAACAATTGAATTTTTGATGTCAGAGAAGGTAAGGAATTGTGACCCACAAGATTGGAACTGTGGATAGGTCACATTAAAGTCCATAAAAGTAACTCTTTAGTCCTAATTATTTGAGATCACTGGTTTTTCTCTCAATTAGACCTTATTTCAATTAACGAAACTCTAGAAAATATCTTATTATTCAGATGGGAATTTCCACCAGCAGCTTCCACCAATTTTTCCTAAAATGTTTTATCATTACAATCACGTTATTCCCAATGGTCACTTCATGCAATTTCAATAAAATAAAAATCGGTTTGATTCTCTCACTGAATTTAAGTCAGTTGAAGGTTACTGTGGAAAAAGATTGCATTTTAAGAATAAGAGATTCCACTGGAGACCACAGTGAAATATTCAATTTTTTCTTTTTTATGATCCTTTGGAAAGTTTTGCTTTTCATATATTCCATATTTCCAGATATTTCATATTTTATTTCTATCGAGTTGAGAATAGTGATTTTAAATAATTATCTCCTATCCCTGACTTTAATGGAGCATCACTGATGTTTCTTTCATTTAAGGTGACGCATGGATTTATTTTCTAGTCCTTCATGACTCAGTGTGTGTGTACTTGTGTATAAGTTGAATTTTTTTGAAAGCTTTTTCATACCATGAACTTGACATATTATAGAAATGTTTTCTTTTGTTACTTGTTTTATTTCCCCCCAACAATATTTCAATATTAAGTTGATGTGCAAAATGAAAAGAATGCTCTTGTTTACACATTCATTTCTATTCTAACTGAATTCTTATTTCAATTAGGCTACATTGTAGTTGTGCCTAAACTGTCCAAATAACAGAGTTACAGTCAATTGTTTCTTCTTGATGGGTTTTATTACTATTGCTGTCAACATTGTAGTGCCTTGGTTTTCCTTTAGATTCATAAAACTGGCCAACTGAAAGAAAGCTACTCTGAGGACATAGTAACAAAGGGCTGACTTGTGCCTGGTGTCGAAGAGCCTTAGAAGTGAAGAACATCAAGGATAATAAATCCAGCTCCTTGTGAGTTGGAATCCACACAGGAGCACACACCTTTCCCCGAGCTTGTCCCCCCTTCTTCCTGTCCACGTGGCGCTGGCTTCCTGCAACCCTGTCTCCATGACCTGTTATTTTTTACTCTTTTGTTTAAGTTTTGAATTCCCACGAATATACCGCACTGCACTCTCACCATATGCTCCACAGGCATCTGTGTGGATGTGCCTCTCCTCTGGCCTGAGGAGGAGCATAAGCGCCACTCACCTTCTACGGATGAACAGCATTTTCATCGTTCTGGAAGGGGGTTGAGGATCTTCTACATGATTCTAGCAGCTCCCCATCTCTTTCCCTGTTTTTCGCTGCTCCCTCTTGATGTCCACGCCCGCACTAGTGGCAAGAGCGGACGTTGCACCGCAGGAAGCTCCACAGCCTTGCACGTTTCTTTGCAGGCTGATTGTGGTTCCGGGGACTACAAAACGCCACCGCACATGCGCATTGCAGAAACCTTTGAGTTTGCGCATGCGCACTACAGCTTGCTGGCGGTCGGAATCGGGCACCAGGTCTAGGCCACCCACTCCAAATTGCAGGAATTTCTGTGGGGACAACTGCGCCTTTTCCTAGGTCTAGTTCAATTGGCAAAGTGCAGAGAAAGACTAGTGCCTTTGGAAAACCTGCCTTTCGTGAGTTAGTGACCCAGAACCTCGCCTGTCACGCCCGCTTGGGACCCAGGACATCGGAGGCCTCGATCCATAAAACCTCTCGGTACCCAGAACGTTTGTTGTCAGTTTTGATTGCCTGTCGACCCTTTTAATGGTAGAAGCTCCAGCCCTGAGCTTAAGTTCCCCCTACATTCTCCTCAGCCCTCTCACCTAGGGTTTCAGGGAATTAGACTAATTTGGGAGCCCTTGAAGCCACATCTGTGCCTGCCTTGGTTTCAGAAAGGACTGTAACAGGTGCGCCCAGAGGAAACCTCTCAGGAGGAAGAGGAGTTCTTAGTGCACATGAAAGAAGGGGTGGGGAGAAGACATTTTCTCTTTCCCTCCCACCAGTAATGTTCCTCTATGAGTTCATTTCTGTTTGTGAAAGATTGTGCTTAGGAAGGGAAAACCTGGAGGTTTTCTGGAGAAACTTTCTCTTTTCCCCTTCCCTCGCCTTTTCTTTCTTTTTTTTTTTTTTAAGATTTTATTTATTTATGCATACAAGCTGGGGTACACAGAGGCATGGGGCTGTGAGAGGGTTCACCAGAGACAGAGGGGGGAGTAGAACAGGCAGATGGACGGAAATACACTGCTGAGAGGAGCAGCGGGCGCGGCAGGAAAGGTCTGCCTCGCCATGTGGGAATCTCCCATGTGGGAATCTCCCAGGCCAGGCGTCGAACTTGCATCTGCCTCTGCCAACAGCTCCACAGCGCAGCGCTTAACTGCTGCGCCACCAGGGAGGCCCTTCCCTCTCCTTTTCCTTCTTTCTTTCCTCCTCCACCACCCTTCCCTTCTCTCTCCAGCCCTCCCTATCCCCTTCTCTTCTTCCCTTTATTTTCTCTTCCTCTTCTCTAGTTTCCTCTTTGACATGTAGCAAAATTTTCCAATGAATTCCACAAATTGTGTATGAAAACTTGTGTTCAGAATGAAAGTAGTCATCATGTTCTTCCTAATCAATTCTTTATCTACTGGAAGGCACAGGAACCACCAGTAGATCACTTTGCTGTTGTTGAGCTTTGGTATAAAGCTTTGTAAGGGCTGATCCATTTTAGAATGTGGTCTGAAGGTGCAGCTCTTACTTCTAAGCAAGGCATTTCAAACTGCTCTAATGAAAGTTTCAGTTCTTTATTCCTCCATCTTAATATGATTTGAAAATCAGCCTATGGCCCTCTAGGCACCATGTTTTTAAATTATACTTCAGATAGAAATAAAAGCTTGTGTGAGATAGCTGCTCATCTCTTTATCCTCCCAATTGCCACATCATATTGATGTTTATTCATGTCTGCAATATTGTGACTTTTAAGAAATACATAATTCAGTCATTCATATGACCAAATATATTTCTCATATCTGTTTGGTTTTCATCCACTTTTCCTGGCTTACAGTTCACAGCTCCCAAAATCTTGTGCTATCCTAAGTGGTGACAGTGTAAAGGCGATTTTTGTTTTATGAGTGAGGTGACTTCTAGGAAACACCTGAAAGTGGGGCCTGCTTGCCAGGAGAACAATGTGATTAGAGGGCTTGAGCTTCTAGATCCACCCACAGACCTCAGGAGAGCAGAGGACCTGGAGAGTGAGTTCAATTGCCAAAAGTTGATAAATTGATCACTTATGCCTAAATAATGAAGCCTCCATAAAAATCCAGGAGCAGTTGGCTTCTGAGCACTTCTGTATTGGTGAACCAGTAGAGATTTAGGAAGAATGGCATGCTCAGAGAAGGCATGGAAGCACCACAGCTTTTCCCCATACCCTGCCCTGTGCATCTTTTCCATGTGTCAGTTCTTAAATAACATCCTTTATAATAAATTAGTGACCCAGTGAGTAAGTGTCTTTCCTGAGTTCTGTGAACCACTCTAGCAGCTTAGTTGAGGAAGGGTCCTGGGAACCAATGATTTCTAGTCTGTTGGTAACAAGCACAGGTTAAAGCTCTGGCTTGCAGCTCACACCTGATATGAAAGGAAGTCTTGGGAGTCTAAACCCTTAACCTATGGAATCTGGTGCTATTTATAGGTAGATAGCAGAGTCAGAATTGAGCTGAATTTTCTGATACACTGCCAGTGTCTGAGGATTACTTGTTTGTGTAGGGAGTCCAACAAATACACATTGTAATTGGGCCCAGGAATCCTATTTTACGTCTCACCCTTTGTATAGGAGCATAGAGGTCAGTCAAAATATCAAGGGAAAATTGCCTACAGAATTTCAGACCTTACTTTTATGTTTCTTGCTCTTCCAAAATAGTCCCTTCAAATAATGGCACCTTTAGCAAACCCAAAGTCCAACTGCTTTTTCCTCTCCCTTGTGACAACTGCTGTCTGTTAAATGGTACTCTTTTTTTTGACTGATTTCTTCTCAAATTGTCTTCTTTCAGTGATATTATTACACTCTCAAGTTTTATCTGAATCGATTGCACTCTAGTGTCTGAAAATAACTACTTATGTAATACATACTGGACAATTTTTATAGTTGCTTTGGCAGCATATTTATTCTGATACATAGACAAGTCTGAACTGTCTTGGCCATTGATGGAAGTCCCTGGTTACTTTGGGATTATGATGTGTTAAGAAGCTGAGACTTCAATTTGTAGGAAGGAGAAACCCATAGTAGAGTTTTAGCAATGAAATGAGTATTGTTTTACAAAGTTCTTATTGGCAGTAAGTTGGGAAATGAATTGGGGGATAATTACTTTGGTGACATAGAGGCAATTGAAAAAGACATAATTTAAGCACACACACAGAAAGAAAGAACGTGAAATAAGATAGTTGAAAGCTGAAAGATAAATTACAACAGAAAGGAGTCAGCTTGTAAATTTTAAAAGGAAACTACCCTTTCGTGTATCTAGGGGTAAAGTGAAGGGAAGAAGCAGGTAGACTAGTTAAAATGTAGTATGAACTAGAATAAGCTCAAACTTTTGATACATTTGGAAGTAGTAAAATGAGAATTTCCTAATCTACTGGATATGGGTGAATTCTAAAAAAGAACTAAAGGATATGAGTGTTTTGAACTGAAAATAGACTTACCTTTTTCAAAGTCAAGAAGACAATACAAGGAGCAGTTTTGTGTTATAAGGTTAGGAAGTTTGTGTGTGGTGAATGTGAGGTGCATATAAACAACCAAATGCAAGTGTCAAACAGACAGGTAGATACACTTAAGAGTTCAGAAGAGGAAACCAGTCTGCAATTCTCATTTGGGAAAACAATACTATATAGATGGTATTTAAGTTTCATGAGATTAAATAAATCACCTAGAAATGAGTATAGATTTAAAAAAATACTGGGTATAGGATTCTATTAGAATTCTAGGTATTTTTTTAGTTAGCATTGGCTGAATGTGCTTTTATTTTGGATGTGTATGATGACAAGATTAAAAAGTGACTCCATTTTTTAGAAAGATAATTGAAAGTATCAATGGTTTGATCCTGAAACACTCCAAAAAATGGGAATGTGTAGAACAAGCAAAGTTGACTAAGAAGTTGTGACTAGCGCAGTAGGACAATTGCAGTGATTTGGAACCCAAGTGAATAAGTGTGTTTGAAGGAACCTGCAATGATCACATGTTTCAGACATTGTTGTGTTCATATTAAGGTTGAAGCTTGTCTATTGGAGTTCACAAGGTAGAGCTGCGAGTCTAGAACAGTGATATCAGTTTTTTAAGAATGATGCCAGTCAGGTGCAAAAGGGTGAGGGGAATAGCATTGAGAACAGGAAGAAGTAAATCTGAGGCAGTGATTGTAGGCAGTATTTCAACCAGATTTTACTGTAAAGCAAAAGAATGAAATGGTTGCTGGAGGGAGCATGGGCATAATGATTCTGTTTTTATGAGAAAATATCAGCATGAATTTATGCTAATTTTCATTATCTAATAGAAAAACAAATTGGTGACCCATAAGATACTTGAGTATGTCTGTTTTTGTTCCAGTACCATGCTGTTTTAATTATTATGGCTTTGTAATATAGTTTGAAATCAGGGAGTGAAATTCCTCCATTTTCTTTCTTTTTAGTTAGGAGGGCTTTAGCTATGCGAGGTTTTTTGTGGTTCCATATGAATTTCATTAGTAGTCAATCTATTTCTTTGAAGAATGTCATTGAGATTTTTATTGGAATAGCATTGAATCTGCAAATTGCTTTTGGTAGGATTGCCATTTTGATAATGTAAATCCTTCCAATCCATGAGCAGGGGATGCCTTTCCATCTTCTTGTGTCTTCTTCTATTTCTTTCAACAGAATTTTTTAGTTTTCTTTGTATAAGTCCTTTATGTCTTTTGTTAGATTTATTCCTAGATATTTGAATTTTTTGGTTTCGATTTTGAAAGGGATGGATTTCTTAATTTCTTCTTCAGATTGGGTGTTTGCATATAGGAAGGCTACTGATTTTTGTGCATTGATTTTGTATCCTGCTACTGTACTGAACTGGTCTATTATTTTGAGTAGTTTTTCTATGGATTTTTTAGGGTTTTATATATATATTATCATATCATCTGCAAATAGAGACAGTTTAATTTCTTCTTTTCCTATTTGAATCCCTTGGATGTCTTTCTCTTGTCTAATTGCTCTGGCTAGGACTTCCAGTATTATATTGAAAAGTAATGGTGAGAGTGGACATCCTTGCCTTGTTCCTGATCTTAGGGGAAAGGCTTTCAGCTTCTCACCGTTGAGGATAATATTGGCCGTGGGTTTCTCATATATGGCTTTTATTATGTTGAGGTATGTTCCTTCTATCCCAAGGA
>PVIJ01020436.1:0-20918 GCA_004024925.1 Scalopus aquaticus | reverse complement strand
GGGTTGCTTCCATACCTTTGCTATTGTGAACAGTGCCGCAATGAACATACGAGTGCATGTTTCCTTTTGAATTAGTGTTTTTGTGTCCTTTGGGTAGATTCCCAAATGTGGTATTGCTGGGTCGTATGGAAGCTCCATGTTGAGCAGTTTGAGGAATCGCCATACAGCTTTCCATAGTGGTTGGACCAATTCACATTCCTACCAGCAGTGTATAAGAGTTCCTTTTTCTCCATATCCTTTCCAGCATTTGTTGTTGCCTATATTTTTAATGTGTTCCATCTTCACAAGTGTGAGGTGGTATCTCATAGTGGTTTTGACTTGCATTTCCTTGATTATAAGTGATATTGAGCATTTTTTCATGTATCTGTTGGCCATTTGCTTTTCTTCTTTGGAGAAGTGCCTTTTAGCTCTTCTGCCCATTTTTTGACTGGATTGTTAGCTTTGTTTTTGTTGAGTTGTGTGATGCAATATTACATCATTCTAGGCTGATTTAGGATGTTGTTGCAGTCCTGCTGGATAAATGTATATGGTGAAATATAAAATGAATTATATGAAATACATTCAAAACGAGAGCTAATAAAAATTTTTCGGGGTTATATTCGTGTTCAGCACACCAAGTACTACAGATTAGGACCTTTTTAAGTCAGTAACAATCTCAATGTTGACCAGTGTTATAGGTACAATTTCTCTTTGAGTACTGAAATCCACTATAAGAAATAAAATGTGAGAATAAATCTATGCCATTGATAAGGTTCAATCAAGTTTACTGAGGGTAGATGTGTGTTTAAGAATAAAGAACACAATACAATGAATCAATTATTGGTGATGACTATTTTGAAATACAAATTTCACAATAAAACTGAAAAAAGGTGTGTTTCCAGTTTACTCAATATTAGAACAAGTAATAGCGTTATCTATCCACTACCTTAGCCCTGATATCAGGTTAAACTGTAACTAAAGTTAGAATTCTATAATTTGAATAAATTTGGATATCAAACCTAATATTATATGACCTCTGGAAGAACAAAGTCTTAAAGTTTTTAACATATCATCTGATGTGTGGCAATACTGAAGTGATAAATTTATGCTTATTTGTGTATGTGTATATGCAAACTGTGTGTGTATATATATTTAGTCTTAGCAAACTTAGCCAAAAGAACAACAGAATAAAAATTCATCCAATTCAATGGATGTGTCTTAACAAATTAACCAAAATATAAAAATCTCTAGAGAATAACTCCAATTTACTAACATACCATAAGTACCTTAGGCAAAATTACAAAACATTGTTGTGGAGAAATTATCTGATGAAATGTATGATTTTTCTTTTGAGTTTTTTTTTTCCCACAAATATATGTATTAATGGTAAGAAGAAAAATGAAATATTAAGCTAAATAATGTCAATATAATGACAAGTACCTTGATTTTATGCAGAAATTCTATTCCTCTTTTAATCCTGTCTTAGTCTGCTCAAGTTACTATTGCAAAATAGCACATATGGGTAACTTAAACAATAGAAATTTATTTTTTACAGTTGGAAAGTTCAAATCAAGGAGTAGTCCAAGAACAAGATACTGAAAGATTAAGTTCCTAGAGCATTCACCTGGCATGAATATGACTATTTTCTTGCTCTGCCTCCAAATGTCATTTTAAAATTAATTTTTAATGCATTGTATTATGACATTATGTCAGTTTCAGGTGTGTATTACTGTCTCATATCTTTTCTTATGCACTAATTCTCCACACTCAGACCAAATTACCCATACAAAGGCGAAATTATCTCCTATTTTTATGCTCGTAAAATTAGTCCTGATATTTCCCTAAGAATTTGATGTATAAGATATTCCCCGATTATCCAACAGGCAAGCTAAAATTAAGTCAGTCCTCCAACAAGCTGCTAAAATTAAGCATGCCTAATATCCAAAAATGAATTTTGATAAACAATATTTTCTACACCCACATCTCAGTGAGGGGAAAAAAAAAGAAATGGTAAAAAGATGTCATGGATTCATATAAATGCTCAGGACAAAAAAAAAGTTATGACAAAGAAAAGTTATTCCTGAATGCCATTCATCTTCCATATTTATAGCAATAAGCACAAGTAGAAGCTCAAAATAAACCCTATGATTGAACTGGATAATTAGTTATCAGTGTAAAGTCATAATGTTTAATGTAAACAGAAGACAGAGATATAGATAGATAGATAGATAGATAGATAGATAGATAGATAGATAATAGTGTGTATATGTATGGTTCAGAATACATACATAAATTTTTAAGCTCTCTATACTGAAAAGATCTAAAAATCAGTGACACCCCAGTAACAAGTATCTAGTGCCAAGATCTTTTTTTTTTAATTGAAATAATACTGGTTCACAGTATTACACATGATTGCAGGGTATAGGTCGATACTTTTCAGATGTATGTTACCACACCATGTCACCTTCAAGGTCTCTAAATATCAATCACTAATAATAGAAGCCAAGACTCTTTAGATGAATTGTTGATTGCAGGACTGGGACAGGGTACATACAACATGAGCCCAGAACGAGTTATTAAGCCACAAAGTAAAATGTTATTCAAAGATTAAAAAAAAAAAACAGATGGGTGTTTACTGAAAGGACAGAGCCAACCTGAAGGAACTCATAATGGGCCAAAGTTTGAACAGTTTGATCAGCAAAATATATACTAGTAACACTGAATTCACTTATAGAGGCTAAAATTGGGTAGAGGTTTGAAGAGAAACAGGGTTTAAATACTTTAAAATTATCTCGTAATGATATATTTTGTTATTAAAAGATCAATTTAGTAATTTACAGTTGAGAAAGTAAACAAAAACTATCACAACCAATTAATCAAATTTGATATTCCAAGTAATGACATATCATCTATATGAACTCTTTGGTAATATGTGCTAAAATGACATAACATTTTTGTAGTATTTTTGCTAAGACTATATAAATTCATCTCATCTCAAAAAAGATGTATCAGACTAACCCAAATTGAGGAACATTTTATAAAATAATAATTCTCAAAAAGAGTCAAGGTCCTGAAAGAAAGGAAAGATTAAAGAAATATGAAAATCAGAGATTACTAGTAGAATTAAAACTAAATACAACACTATATACCTATTAGAATGACCAAACTAAACTTTCTGCTGGGATAAGAAAAGAGAAAATCTTTTGTCTTTTACCAATATCCACTGCAGATGATGAGGGCAGAAAACATCCACCTGATTAAGATCTTGGCAGTTTCTGCTATGTGCCTGTTGCCCAGAGAAGAAATTCTCTAAAGAAATTAGACATCTTTGTATTTGCATTTGCACCAAATTATGTGTCATAGAGCTCTTCATGTATAAACAGAGTAATTTGAAACAGTGTTGAAGGATAAAACTTATACCTATCAATTTAAAGATTCTTTCTTGAAGAAGTAGTCCAATCTATACTTTTGCATTTAGTAAAACAGTGCTTGAAGTGGAAATCAATTCTTAACTTAATTTAAACCTAACGCTGTTTGAGTATCCAGAAGTCTCAGAACTCTTAAGCATTTTATTACAAGATTCCATTAAGAATAAAAACAACATTTATATTATATACATACAAAAATATGTATCATATCACTCTGACATAATATAATGATGTGAGTGAAATTTAACTAGGTTTTCCTAATAATTTCAAATCAATCAACTACTTTATTAAAGTATAATATTAATAAACCACTGCAAACTGCCAGAATATTTGTCAATATCATAATTTCTAGTTCTAGTCCCTCCTCTCCGAACTTTTTTACTCTTTATGCTTTTTATATTTTTATTGTTTTGTTCAATGAAACCCAATTTTTAAAAGACCTAAACAAATATAAATGATAACCAAAGATTACATTTAGTAGTTTCCCCTCTCCCCAGCCTCCTAATTGTTTATTTTCAGTTTTACAGTTTTAGGAAAATTTTATAAAATACAAGAAGAGGTACAATTCCTTTAGTGGAACTAGAAAGCATCTCTCTCTCTCTCTCTCTCTCTGTCACAGATACTTTAAAAATATAGGGAAATCTTTTATTTTATTTATTTATTTATTATTATTTAAAAAATATTTTATTTATTTGTTGTATACAGGCTGGGGTACAGGCTAGAGGCGTGGGGCGTTGAGAGGGTTCACCAAAAATATAGGGAAATCTTAAACAGCAAAATTATCATACAAAAAAACAGAACAAATGGCAACTTGAGATCTCAAGGGACTATATTCCACATCATCACAAAGAGAGAATAACTCTCCGTAACTCAACTGTAAGGACATAGAAGATTCTATCTTCCTATCAGACAGAGTTTTCAAAATTGCAATAATGAAGAAAATAAAACAGACACAATAAAACACAAAAAAGCAAGTCAAAGTTTTATAACAGAACTCTTAAAAGCTCATCAAAGATATAAAACAAAAATTCCAAGGGAAAAAAATGAATGACTTGATAAATAAAATTAATTAATAGAAAATTAAAATAAAGCTTTAGTAAGAATGTAACAGAGCTTTAGGACATACATAGCTGAATAGATGAGGTATAGGATTCTAGAGAAGCTTCAGAAGCAGACTATTCTAAATGGAATATCAAATTGGTGACCTGGAAGATAACATTGCACAAAGGAGCCAGGTGGAAGACGAATGTGAATTTTTTAAAATATGGTCAAACACTTCAGGAAATACCTAGTCACATTAGGAAAGGAAACATAATGAAAACGGGTATCTCAGAGTGGAAGAGATGGAGGGGACAGAAAATTTATTCAGAAAAATAATAGAGCAAAACTTCCAAAACCAGGGGAAATACATACATACATATATACATACATACATACATACATACATACATACATACAAGGGAATAAGAAAAATCTGGTTATCGAAATGCAGTGAGACTTTTCTCTAATCAAAGAGCTCAACATAAAGAAAACAAGTAACACAATCAAAAAAAATGCACAAAATAGTTAAATATATACTTCTCTAAGAAGACATACAGGTGACCAACAGGCACATGAAAAATAAAAGTTGATTATCACTTATCATCAGGGAAATGCATATCAAACCACAATAAGATAATACCTCACACCTGTGAGAATAGGTTATATCAAAAAACAAATTAAAACAAAAAACAGAAATAGCAAATGGCAAGTATTGGTGAGGATGTGGAGAAAAGGAAATCTTTTTTTTTTGGGGGGGGAGGGGAAGTATCCTGAACCAGCCCATATGGAAAATAGTATGGAAATTACTCAAAATACCCTACCATCCAGCATCCAGCAATTCCGCTGCTTGGTATCTAACCAGAGTGTAAAAACACTAATTTGAAGGTCTATATGCACTTCTATGTCCACTGCATCAATATTCACAATAACCAAGTTATAGAAACAACCTAAGTACCCCGTTAAAGATGAATGGATCAAAAAGATGTGAAATATAAATACAATAGAATACAAATCAGTATTTTTTTTTAAAAAAAGATGAAATCTTGTCCTTTGCAACTACATGGACTGAACTGGTGGGGAAATGCTAAGCTAGTAAGTTAGCAGGGAAAAGGCAAATACTGTAAGAATCCAATCACATGTGGAATAGAGAGAAACAAAGCAAAATGACAGATATAACTAAGCCAATATAAACCCTGGGAATCTGTAGAGCTGAGCAACCATCTGGGGAGTAGGAGAACAGGGGAAAGTGTGGAGGTAGTCCTATGGACTATGGTGGAGGACTTTGGGTGACATTACATCTGGAGGGATGTGAATCTTCACCTCTAAAATATACTGTGTTGTAAACCAGTGTTACCTCAATTACAAAACAATACAAAAAGAGAACAGATATTTACTCCAGTTAAGTCGCCACATACATACATCATATTTGTTATCCCTTATGTTAAAAGTGTAGAGGTTTTAAAATCATAGAAATAATGACTATTTGGGCCTCCCTGGTGGTGCAGCGGTTAAGCGCTGTGCTGTGGAGTTGTTGGGCAGCGCAGACGCGAGTTCAATGCCTGGACAGGGAGATTCCCACATGGCGCAGCAGACCTCTCCTGCCTTGCCTGATGCTCCCCTCAGCAGTGTGTTTCCATCGATCTGCCTGTTCTGCTCCCCACTCTGTCTCTGGTGAACCCTCTCACCGCCCCATGCCTCTGGCCTGTACCCCAGCTTGTATGCATAAATAAATAAATCTTTAAAAAAAAACAACAATGAATATTTTGCCTTTAATGACAAAAAATATTTAAAAGAAGTATAACCAATATGCCAATTTAAACTCTTAAAATGAAATCAGAAATAAGCCTGAGAAGAATGTATTTTTTGTTTGAATTATTGAAAAGCAGAAAAATGTTAGAATTTTTAAATTATAAGTTAAAATAGATGAGATCTAGGAAAGATAAAGTTGTAAAAAATTTAAGCTATGAAAGGTGAAAACAAAAGCCTAAATAAAAATACTTGTGGAAGAATAGTGATGCTTTTTAAGAATAATATGCAAGCATGTAATTAATTCTCATGATATTATTGAACAAAACTGTAACCTAGATCCTAAGGAAATAAAATTATTAAGTGCATATCAATATATGAAAATAAACCCAACCAATATATGAAAAGATAAAGCCTGGTAAACGACATAATAAAGACAGGAATAAAACTATAGGGTTATAAATACAGAATTTGTAGCTGTGTTTCAAGGAATAAGGCAATACTTCACCTAGCACATAATATTTGAACAGATTCTTGACAGTGAATAGAAAACATATGGAGGAAAGAGGGTTGGAAGGGATTTTTGAAGGAAATAGCATGTGGAAATTTTTAAAAAGAACTAAAAATTTAAAACTAAACTGAAAGAAACTCTAATAATTTGACTGTAGAACAGAGGCTACCAGAGAATAAGGGTGAGGGTGGGGTGAAAGGGGAGAGGGGCCCAATGGACTATAGTGGAAGATAATGGGTGCCTTGGAAACTGGTGTGGTGTTGAAACACACATCTGATGAGGTCTAAAGCTATACTCCCAAATAATATAAAGGGTTGTAAAACAATGTTCTGTCAACAAAAAAATGATTTTTAAAAAAGATTCATTTATTTATGAATACAAGCTGGGGTGCAGGCCAGAGGTGTGGGGCCGTGAGAGGGTTCACCAGAGACAGAGTGGGGAGCAGAACAGGCAGATCCACTGAAACACACTGCTGAGGGGAGCAGCGGGTGAGGCAGGAGAGGTCTGCTGCGCCATGTGGGAATCTCCCTGGCAGGGCATCAAACTCACGTCACAGCTGTCAACAGCTCCACAGCACTGTGCTGCGCTTAACCCATTGCACCACCAGGGAGGCCCAAAAAATGATACATTTTTTTGAGAATTAAAGAATTTGATAGCTTAAAAGAGAAGGTGGCGGTGGCAGGACACTTCTTTAAGCAAAGAGATGAAGAAAGTTAGAAAGGATGTCCCAGGGTTTACAGAACGTTTTATTAAAAAGGACAGCACATTTAAAATGGCTTATCACTGATAATCTGTAAACCAAAAGATAGTGAGCATGTAACAGGGCAGGGAGAAGGGCAGCCCAGAAACCCCAGACCTGCCCTGTTCTTACTGGGTTCTGCCATCCGCTGCATCAATACAAAACATATAGGACCTTTTGTGGAAACCAGACTTTAATACAATTAGAAAAGACAGAGAAGACAAAGAATATATTTTCTAAGTCAAGCACCCAATGTTATCCAACTCCTGGTGGGTGAAAGTCCACCCAAATGGGACTGGCCCAAAGCAAGTCTCGAAAGCCTGCACAAGTCTGGAACAGCTTTTGGCAGGGAACCACACATAAGGGTCAGAAACAGCCGGACAATTCTGGGAAGAACCAAAATACCTTTCGGCAGGGACCCATACAAACGGGTCAGAAATAGTCAGATAATTCTGAAAGTGTAAGAGGGTGGTCCTCAGGAAAGGGGAGTGTCCCAGGGCCCTACCCCCACCTCAAGCCAGAGAGATCCAAGACACCTAGGACTATGAATTCCAGAATGCCTTCATCACTGAAGGAAGGATGCTGAGGACTGAGGGTGGAGGTAAGCAATGGTTTTTTGGTATTTAAAAAACAGACCTGTGAGCTTGGAGGGGGGTGATTGCTTGTGTGTGGTTGTGGATTGCCAGGTTTTCGAGTGTGCCATTACGATTCCAGCTCAGTGGAACTAGTAGGACGCATTCACCAATTTATCTATCTTTCCCTTCCCTTTTTGTAAATTAACACTTTTATTAATTTTACTGTATGTGTCTGCAGTTGAGTCTTATAAATCCCTTTTAAGTGCACGGGTGAGAACCCACAGACAGGCACCCCATTTATATTGGGGCTGCCCTGTAATAAGAGGAATAGAACAAAAGCAAAACCAAAATCAACATAGCCATCGTTGACTTCCCCATGGGTCTCTCACCCACATCTCTTTCAATCAGTCCAGGCCAGTGCAGCTTCTTACAAGTCTCTCTGCTCCTTGGGCCTCTTCTGGCTCTCCATCCTTCCGTATCCTCTGGCTTCTGTCTGTGTGTTCTGTCTCCTCCGTGTGTGCCCTGTTTCTCTTCTCCAGTTTCTTATATCCTGCTCAGTTCCACCCTACCTTGGGTGGGACAGGGAACCTGGGACACCCCCTTTTTCCTGGGGAACCACCCTGTTACAAGCCCATTTTCTAATGTATGATTTGGGAAGAGTGAAGGAATTTTATTTAGTAGTCAGTATGGAAGTTTTGAAATGGACTAGTTTGGAGACCCAAGAAAGCAAAGCCAGTTGACACCGGGAGAACAGGAGACTTATCAGCATACTTTAGGGAATCTAGAGAGTTCCCTACAGATGGCTCATCAATAGCATTGAGCATAGTCTAGAAACAAGGGGTCAAAATGAAATAGTTTACACAACTATTTTGAAACCTTGTTTTAAGTACAATTACTCAAAACATTAGTGTATTATTAGTCAATGCTGCATAAAAGTATCTTGATATTTTACAATAAAGTGCTTTATGAACATTTTCATTGCTTATCTTTTTCTCAGCTTGCCTGGAGGCTCCAATGCGCAAACAACTCAGTTCTATGTCAGTGCATTAAGTCTTTGAGGCTTAATGCTCTAGGGTAGCATTAAGTTCCTCAGAGTAGTAATTTACTAAATAATAGGGTGGGGTGCTATCTCCCTTATCCAGGGAAATGAACTGGATCAAAGAATTAAGGGCTCATCCATAATCAAAAAGCTTAATATAGAACTGTGGCAGGAAAGCTTGTGAACATAGGGCAAGAGTACTACATAAAAAAGAAAAGTGAGTTTCTCTTTGATAATATATTATTTCCAATTGGCTAATAAAAAGGAAAATGGCATATAAAAAGAATGCAATTTTGCTAATTAGATCAGCATGATCTCCACAGTCTTCTCCAAAACATTCAATACTTTGGGCTATTTAAATCCATTTAGCCCTTTTTGAGAGGAACTAAATGGAGAGCATAGTTTCAAGGGTGGATACAGCTTTCTTTTATCTAAGACAAAGGATTTCTCTCACGCTTTCCAAACAACTCATCTTCAAGTAACAGGGCTATCTTTTGCATTGGTTGAAGTTGTCCTGTGTGCCAAGAAGATCCATGTTCAATGACTTTTAAAATGTCTCCCACAACTCAATTCAATTGTGCTCCCCCCACAGAGGCTTTTATAAAAGTGGAGAAATTATTTTAATATTTTGAAAGGCATCCATTAAGATGACTCCATTTAAAACACTAAGCGGCTTAATGGCATTTTCAGTGCAACACAAAATATTCTAACCATGAAGAAATGCAGATAACTCCTATATGTAGGAGCTCATTAACTTTAAAAGATATGCCCAACATCACAAAGTCTATCATAGCAACAGCTTGGAAATTTCCAGATAGTTAGCAGATATTATTTTTTTAATGAAAATGTGTGGAACACATTTATTACTCTAAGCATCTAATTGAAAAATAATTTTATTTGATTAAGAATAGTATGTAAATCAGAACTGAACCACAGGACATTGCAGCATAGATGTAATATTAAAAACTTTTCATAAACCTAATGTATCTAGTAAAACATTTCAAATTGCTATGAAGTGCTAAATTAAATATACATTCCTCAAGTTTGTAGGGGATAATATCCAGAAAGTAGTAATTTCTAGAAAGCAGGTGTGGCTTTGGGTGTACAGTTTCTACCAGTGTTGTTTTTATCAATACCTAAAAGAAGCTAAAACAAATTTAAAAACTAGGGAACACAGTGAGATAGTAGATTGGACTTAGAGGAAGTAACCACCTAAAACCTGTCTCCTGATTTTAAAGGTTTGCAAGAAAAGAATAACTTCCAAGAAACATATTTACTTTGAAGGATAAATAATGTAAACTACCTGTCTTCACATGTTTCTCCCAAAGATGCTGTTTCCTTTACATCAAACAATGCTTATAAGCAATTCTGTTCAAAGTTAGTATTAGAAAAAGGAAACCTTTGATCTAGTTTTTGAGTAGAATTATTAAAAACATCAGACTGTGCATACATATATTTATTTTCAGCTCACCAAATTCAAATATATTCAATTTATGTTTTCAGTACATTTGAAAGCAGATGCTCAGAAAATCACAAGGGAAAAATTATGGAGCTTTTCATTCATCATTTGGTAAAGAAAAATGACAATTATTGCAGTTTTTAGAAGTATTACTTGTTTTGATTGCACGGTGTTATTTTCATGTAAAGCAAAGAAAAATTCATTTCAATAAATAATCCTCAAAAATTGATAACATTAGGAAATTTCAGCTTTTTTTTTTTTAAAGATTTATTTTTTTTATTTATACATACAAGCTAGGGTACAGGCCAGAGGCGTGGGGCGGCGAGAGGGTTCACCAGATACAGAGCAGATAGCAGAACAGAAATACACTGCTGAGGGGAGCAGCGGGCAAGGCAGGAGAGGTCTGCCTCGCCATGTGTGATTCTCCCCGGCCGGGGCGTTGAACTCGCGTCGCCGCTGCCAACAGCTCCACAGCGCAGCGCTTAACCGCTGCGCCACCAGGGAGGCCCGAAATTTCTAGCTTTTAGATGAACATTTTACTTATACTGTTACATTCTTACATCAAGTCAAAGGGAGAACAAATTAAATGTATTTTTCCATTTTCCTAAATCTGCAAGACCAAAATTACCAACAGTAGTGTAAATGAATAGACCAAAAGAAAAAGAAGTAAAATATAATACTGGCAACAATGTCCCTAAAGGTAAGAAGAATTAGTTTTTAACAGAGTCTGAGTATAGTTTGAGCAAAAGAAGAAAACGTAATTTTTAATTTTCACTAAATATCAGCTCTTTGTCTTCTGGAATCCCAGGCAATGTGAGATAAAATGTGTTAAGTCAACAAAAAATTCAGATTCAACCAGATATGCAGTCAGGATCTGAAAACACATTCCTGAAGATTTAAGAATTGAGATGGTAGGAACAAATGATTAAAATTTGAATTGGTCCCAAATGATATCAATTTACAACTTTAAACCATGTTGAATACAATTTTGAAAATTTTAGGTTTTCTACGCGGTAGTTCTGAATTAAATTCATTATTTAATGGTCACATAATTGATGATACAATTTACATATTGACCATAGACCATATTCAATGATCTTTTATTAACAACCATAAGTCAGTAATAATTACAAAAAATGTATTTTGACTAAGACATTAAACATAGAAATTGTAAACACGAATCTTTTCATATGCTGCAAATATGGTGCTAAGGAGAAATGGGAAAGGGGTGACTGCCTACTTATACAAGAAGGTCTGTGTCATCCATATTGTCATCTTCTGTATTTCTAACATGTCAATCTGTCAGTTCAAATGTGTTGTACAAAATGTTTGTGGGCTTGGCTGGCATGAAGCTATTCTGTGAGGTTTGCTTATTAACTAATGACTTAATGATCAAAGGTCTAGGCAAAGTGATTTAGTCCTATTACTAGGTTATCCAGAACAGAAAGTGTCTAGAATAGACATGCAGGAAAGATGTTAAACACCAAATTTATAGAAACTTGAAACATGGGTAACACAATGTATAGAAGGTACATATCTTCTTGGAAGCATAAGTGAATCAGGTATCTAGTATATGTCAAACATATTAGTGGGAGGCAGACACCTTTAAAATTGAATTCATTATTTCTGTATTACAAGTAGGGAACTAGGGCATTTACAGTAGCAAAGAAATTAAGTACTTTTTTATTAACAGTTACATAACATTTGGCTGAATACATTAATTTGCATGAATTTGTCAAGGTAATTGGTTTGTGGATTAAAATTGTGTTGTATGTTTCTAACATATCATCTACAGATTGGTATTATTTTATATCTGATTTGCACAAAAATATATAAAATTATATTAAGAAATTTAATGAACCTAAAAGAATTATTAACAAAAATAGTAACTGCTGTTGATCTAAAGTGCATGGTTAGGCAGAAGCCTTAGCTGCATAATCCATCTGATTCACCCAAACACAGTTACTTCATTCTTTTGGGAGATTCATTATAACTTTTTGGCATGCTGTTATTTTTCTATATAATCTCCAAGCTTTCGTAGAACTCCATTCTAGAATCTGATTTCCATCTGCTTCTATACCCCCTTGAATTTTATTAGTGTCAAAAGTTAATCCTTCCCCTAGACTGGTCCCAAGATAAACTTCTATTTATTCTTGGAGATGGAGAGAAATATCTACTCATTCTCATTCACTTATATGAAATCCCTTTTCCGAAAGCCCCGTGGGCCACCCTGAATATCCCAGGTGGATTTTTAGATTGAATAACCTAAACACTAACACAATAAACACATTATTCTGACCTGTGAAATACTAATGAGAAAAAGGATTTTAGTTTTTTATTGACCATTACTGTTTTTTACACTCTCCTTTATGCTATCCTTAGGCCTTCTAATTTTTGTTTATTTAGGGTAAGTCATATGGTCTTATGGTCAAATCATGATTCCCTCATGATTCTTTTTTTTTTTAAGATTTTTTTTTTTTTTTATTTATACATACAAGTTGGGGTACAGGCTAGAGGCGTGGGGCAGAGAGAGGGTTCACAAGAGACGGAGCGGGTAGCAGAACAGGCAGATCAGAAATACACTGCTGAGGGGAGCAGCGGGCAAGGCAGGAGAGGTCTGCCGCGCCATGTGGGATTCTCCCTGGCTGGGCGTCGAACTCGCATCACCGCTGCCGACAGCTCCACAGCGCAGCACTTAACCGCTGCGCCACTGGGGAGGCCTCCCTCATGATTCTTCACACAATTTTTGTTTAATTTAGATAATTTGCTAATGTTTATTCTCCATGCTAGGAATAAAACCATAACTACTGTAAGTTAAAAAGATTTTGTGATGACTAAAGGATTATGGCTGTGATTCTCTAAATCATCTACATAATTTACCTCCAGCAAATTTTGGTAATTTTCTTTCTATTTTAAATTTTCTATAAAATAAATGATAAACAATAAAGAAGAAATCAGATAATCTTAGGAAGCAAGCATGGAAAAAGAGGATAAATGATGATTTAAGATTGTCCTTTCTAGAACATGAGAAGAAACAAAATCTGGACAAACTAAAAATAAGGACTATCTCCTTAGACATTTCAGTTGAGTATTCACAAATTTCTTAGAAAACGAACAAAATATTTCTACAAGAAGCCACTATATAGCCTTTAGCATGACTGTACATAGTATGTATACTCTTTTTTTCCACAGGGTTAGAGCAGTCACTTTAATGAAACATTTTGTCTCCTTACAAAAACCCTATTATTATTACTTCAGATTGCAGAGTAGCAACAGGTCCCAATAACATGTGTCCGAAGTCTAACAATTGACAAGATTAAGAAAAAACAGCAATAATTAAAGTAGCTGGCAATAAGAGAATGAATAAAATAGTTTCCTGAGATTTGTGTGACTTGATAAGACTCAACTACATAAAATTTCATACAATACTATATGCATTTTTAACAAGAACACCCTAAAATCAAATAAAAGCATCCTGAAAAATCAACCAATAATTTCTTTCTTGAATAATCATACAAATAATAGTTTTATTTGTATGAGAGCACATTGAAATTTCAACACAAGAAGGAACCCTACTGAGAAAAAAATAAAATAAAATGTTAATTTGACATATTGAGAATATCCTGCTTAGAAGAAAGCAGGAGATGAGAAACAGAAGGACCATTAATACCCAAAGCTCATTATCTCCAATGATAAATAGAAATATAGTCACACAGAATCTAACAAATGAGAAAATAACTGAGGCAAGCAGGAGGCAGAAGCATGCTGAGAGTTCCTGATGAACATCCCTTTCCTGTCAGCTCTTAATACAGGCACCAAAACAACTTTTCATGCACATTTCATCCTACTTTTAGAAAGTAGTAGTTACCACCAGAAGAGAGGAAATAGGATGAGAATTCAAATTAAGTGGGCTTTCCTCAGGGGCCTTGCTGAGTTTGAGGAACCATTTGTAGCCCAAGGGTGTTCCAGATATGAAGCAATGACTACATAAAGCTAAGGAAAAGACAAAATTTTCAACAAATATTTCATTAAATATAAAACAAAGGTGGCATAAATTCTTAGGAGTATGAAAGCTATGAGTATTTCTTCATATTAAAAAAAAACAAATCAAAACACAGCAGAAAACAAAACAAAATTAAAAAAAACCTACTGGGAAAGGAATTTCATCATGTAAATGAAAGGAGAAACTCAGCAGAAAGTCAGAATAAATATTCAATCCATGTGCAAAAACAGTATGGCTAAACTTACTGGGAGAAGTGGGAAAGGTAGTGATAGGTTTCAAATACAAAGCACTGATATGTAAAGCATTAAAACTGATATAAATTGAAAGGTAAAGAAGAACATTTATTTGAAGAATGAATGACTATAGTTATAATTCTATAATATGCTTATGTTGACCTTAACAAAATCTCACCTAAATTGTCTTAAACAAAGAAGATATTGTGCTAGAGTTTTGCCTATATTTTCTTCTATAAATTTTATGGTTTCAGGTCTTATGGAGCTCCCACATGACCCAGCAATACCACTTTTGGGAATCTACCCAAAGGACACAAAAACACTAATCCAAAAGGATACATGCACCCATATGTTCATTGCGGCACTGATCACAATAGCAAAGATATGGAAGCAACCCAGATGTCCAAAAATAGATGACTGGATCAAGAAGATGTGGTACATATACACAATGGAATACTATTCAGCATTCAAAGAAGATAAACACATGCAATTTGAAGCAGAAATGGATGGAATTAGAGGGGATCATACTCAGAGAAACAAGCCAGAAAGAAAGAGAAAAATATCGAATGGTTTTACTTATAACAGGACTATAGGGAAACCAAATAGGAGAGAGACAGTTGGGGGGATGGGGGGAGGGGGAGGATAAGGGCCCAAAATGGAGTAGAAAAGGACTAAAGGGCCACGGAGATGGATCACAGGTGAACTGGTTGTGGGTTACCCAAGGGGAATACAAAATGTAAATGATATAAACAACAATAAAAATATATATTATTTAAAAAAAGTAATAAAAATATTCTTAAATTAAAAAAAAAGAAGATATTGCTAGACTTCTTGGGTTAGTGAGGACTTTACACATGCTATGATCATCATTTCAATAACATATAGATCTAAATCAGATGACTGAAAAAAATAAACAGATTAAATACTGAAAACTGCCAGATAAATATGGACACATTTTAAACAGTTATAAAATTAATATGAAACTTCAATTCGTGTAAAATGTTAAAAGACATAAGATGATTAACTTTCAAGCAATAAAGAACTCAGTCTAAGAGTGATGAGGCTACACGGTGCTGAGGGACCCCAAGGTTCTTGAAAGAATTCATGCCAGAATCAGCACAAGTGAGTTAGAAATGAAGCTTGATGGCAGGTGAAAGTTCACACGTAAGTGTGAGTATGGAGAGATTCAGAGGAGAATCACACCTTAAGTCTTGAGGCTGCTGATATAAATATGCTTAGTATGAGGGGACAGGGGCTCACAGATAGGATCCTGAGTGGATTTTGACCCTAACCTCCCAGTAGTTAAAATGCCAGGATTGACATGATACATTCAAAAGGCTAACAGCAGAAAGACCTCAAACAAGAATACTCTACCTAGCTAGTTTATCACTCAGAATTGAAGGGGCAATAAATAGCTTTAGAGACAAAAAAACATCTAGAGGTATTCATCTCCACTAAACTAAACAACATCTGGAAGTATTCATCTCCACTAAACTAACATTGTAAAAAATACTAAAGGCACTCAGATAAAATGAAAAGAAACTCCATTTGGAAGTAATAAGACAGAAAAAAGATAAAATACCACTATACACACAGATTGCCAGAATGAGCTCAAGACTGATTTTTTTTTTACTTAAAATAGGTTATAAGCATAGAACTTTGTGTGTAAATGTCATGCATTTACTGCAAAACAAAAACACTTAAACCAGAAAATGCAAAGAGAATCCAAACATGACACAAAAGATTGTTGTCAAAATACAAAAACAAAGAACAAGAGACAAAAGAATAGAGACAACTGTAAAAGCACATAGTGAACAAACAGCAAAATGGCTATAAATGCTTATATATTAATAATTTTCTTAAATATCAATGGCCTGAAATCACTACTCCAAAGAAATAGTGACTAGATTGATTAGAAAACAAAAACCAACAACTTTCTGTCTACAGGAAAAGCCACTGAGCTCTTAAAACAAACATAAAAAAGTAAGAAAACTTAGGCAATACACTCCTTAAGATTAGTCTTAGAGTTATCTTTGGGGACCTGACCTCAGTAGCAAAAGAAACAAAAGCAAAAATAAAGAAATGGGTGTACATCAAACTAAAAAGCTTTTGTACAGCTAAAGAAACTATCATTTAAACAAAAAGACAACGTACTGAGTGGGAGAAAAAATTTGTACAACACACATATGACCAGAATTAATAGCTAAGAGATATAATTATTTTATACAACTCAAGAACAATGACAACAACAAAAATAATAACACAAACAAAAATGAGCAGAAGTATTGAATAGTCACTTCTCCAATGAAGGCATACAGATGGCCAACTGTACATGAAAAACTGCTCATTACTTATTATTAGGGAAATATCACCTCACAACTTTGAGAATGGCCCATGTCAAGAAGACCAGAAACAGTAAGTGTTGGCAAGTGTGTGGATAAAAAGGAACCCTTGTATACCACAGGCTGGAATGCCAATTGTTCCAGCCTCTATGAAAACATTATGGAAGTTCTTCAAAAAAAGTGGGGGAAAATCTACCTTGTAATTCAGCAATTACACTTCTAGGTATCTACCTGAAGAATATAAAAACACTAAATCAAGAAGATATATGCACTTCTATCTTCATTATAGCCCTCTTTATACTAGTGAAGCCCTGGAAACAAATTAATGTGCCTAGTGACAGATGATTGGATAAAGAAGATGAAGCTCATACACACATTAGAATACTACTCAGTTATTGAAAACAAAAGCATGAAATGTTACCATTTACAATGACATGGATAGACCTGAAGGGGGTTATGCTAAGTGAAGTCTTAAGGAGAAAGACAAATACCTACTGTGTTATTTCATGCATATGTAGGATGTAAAGAAACAAAAGAAAGAAGTAGACAAAAACAAACTATTGCATTCTGACTGCAGATCTGTGGTTAACAGGGAAATTGGGCAAAGGGTAGATGAAGTCAATTGGATTATGGTGGAGAGTTACTGGTACTTTGGTGGTGGCCATGATGTGGTAATATTCAGTTGCAGAGGTGTGACTCTGTACTGCTAAATTACACACTGTACTGTAAACCAATGTTACTACAATAAGAAATGGATCTTGCAAATACATTATATGAATATATATGCAAATATATTTAATGAAATATGACCATAACTGTCATAAAAGCATAAACATTAGAATATAAAATCAATGTAAATTATAAACCACAATGGAATAATATAATAGAAAAACTGGGAATAATAAACGGTGTACATTGTAAGTATCAGCTCATGAGAAATCAGGATATTAAAAGTATGTAAGGATCATACCATATACAGACATAAAAATTAACTCAAAAGTGACCAAAGATCTAAATATAAGCATGCTATATTGGAAAAAATATTTCTTAAAGATATGGTAGAAATACTATTATCTTCCTAACTAACAAAGGTTTACATATATGAATTAGAAAAAAAATTATAATAAAACAGTTAAATGACTGGAACAAGGAATAAAAATAGAAAAAGAATTATAAATGGTCAAACAATTGTATATAATTTTTTTAACTAAGAGATTAAGTGATACTTTCTTCAATCAGTGAACTATGTCAAGTCTGTACTCATATACTTTTGGTGAAATAAAAAACTAGTGAAAATTTTTAAAGATTACTGACAATGTCTGTCATAATACATAAATATCTTTGAATAGGTATCATGTTGCCAAGAACTCCTCTAAAAGATACACTTAACAAAAATTTACTAAGAAAAAGTATAAAGTGTACTTGGTTTCAAATGTATAAGCACAGAGGAAAGTTTTTTCCAGTAATATGATTTCAATAAATAAATTGAACTCTACGCATAAAATATAGTAATAATCAAAGTATTTTTAATAGAAGTAGCTTGGTCTATATTAATGATACATTACTTCTTTATGTTATTCAGGGAAATTGTATAATGCAGAATTATATAAAGAATGTGATATCTTTTGAATAAACAATAATGAAGTACTACCAAATTAATGCACTTGTGAAAATTTTTGTTTTTGAAGAAATAATGAAAATGACAAAATGGATTTCCTTGGAAAGAAAAGAGTTGGAGTACAGAGCACTGAGATCTCTGATGTGAATCCTGCGTGTGTGTGTGTGTGTGAAGGGTATGTGAAATGGAGGAAGTGCCAATATTCAGAACTAGTGCACTGAAATGGTGAGATAATCCATAACTCAAACTAATTCAAAGGGAATCTAAGGACACAGTCAAGAATAGGTATAAGAATTGTGGTCTTCAAGGAATGTACAAAACAGTGTGCTCTCTGGGCTTCCCTTCAGCAAATAAGCAGTGGAGGGACAGTGGCTGAAGGCAATTTTACCTAGATCTCAACGGGATTGGAAAAATCAAATAATTTTTGCCCACACAACACCGAAGTACATTGTGTATTCCGTAATTATATAAAATACTCTGACATACATTCTATGTCTTTTCCTACCTATCAACAGTACCTATAGCTATCCCCATTGGCACCAGTGAAAGCATTATACTCACTGGTCTTTGTTCATAGGTTTCCCTGTCTGAAATGTTCTTTTATTACCCTATGATAGTAAATCCCATCTTTATTTGAGACCTGGCTTAAGCCTTAGTAATCGTCTAAACTTGAATATAAGGGAACAATTCTCTTCAGCTTTCTAAGCCTCAGAAATGTTTTCTTTAAAATAAAGGGACTGAATTTGACATCCCTTAGTTCTAAAATTACATGAGCTTATGTTATATAAGCTCTAACCTCTGTCTCATGAATTTATCTCTTTTACCCATTCCCAATATGTGAAAGCATATTGTACTTGTTGAACTGACAAACACTATGAAGAAGGAAAATACCTTTAAGACTCTTTGCTATATCAAAATAGCATTTTGTAATTGCTTAATAAGGTCTTGAAATATTCCTTAATTAACAATAGTAGCAAACACAAACACACACCACAACTTTGCAGTAATAGACATCAAAATAATTTTTAAATGATTGCTAAATAAATAAAAAAAGACAGCACTTACTTTAACATCCAATAATACATTGCTGTGGATATGCTCACAAGTACCATATGAAAGTTTATTAGCTATGATGGTTTTCTTCTTTACTATAAATTTTCACTGGCATTTCTTTCTATTGGAAAGTCCAGATAAGAAATATCTCCACATTTATCATCAGAGAACTCAGTCTTGACAATGTTAGAAAATCATGTCAGTAATGATTTTCTAAATAGTAGTAATTCTACTACAAAAAGAGCAACAATGTTTCTTCTTAAATTCCTTTCATAATAGTATTTGTCATTAGGAGATATTTACTGAAATGAACATAGTATTGATACTTTTGGGTTGAGTCCAAACATTAGCAATAGGATACTTTTATTTTTCTGAAAAAAATTGTCACACCCAAGATTAGAAGTAATAAAACTTGGTAACATGAATTACTACCCCACTGAGAGATGTTAATCAAATATTTTACATATTCTAGCTCAATTATAAAAGATTAGCATCTGTCACAGGTAAAAAATAAATGACTACTGAAAAATAACTTATCTATGCACATAAAATAATCATGAGGCAAAATGTATAAATGAACAAAACAACTCCAGGCAGCATTCATTTCTGAATAGTCATAACTATAAAATTTAGTCAATAGTTAAAAAAGCAACAAAAGCTTCTAAAAAAGGAAAACAGTGAAAGTTTGGTAAAAGAATACAACCTTTTGGCTTTAAGATGAATCAAGTATGGAATCTAATGTAAGACATGATGACCACAGTGATAACACTATATCAAAGAATTTAAATTTTCTAAGATCATAGAATATAAGTATTCCCACCAAAAAAAAAGGTAAATATGTGAGTGAGGAAATGTTAATTAGCTATGTGAGAAGAATCGTTTGCAATTGTATATTTATATATAATATGTATATACAGCAAATGAGAATAATGTAAACTTTAAATATCATACTCTGGTGAAAGATTGGAACCTTTCCTTCTAATATTGGGAATAATTTATAGATGCCTTCTTTTGTCACCTCTATTCACCAGTGTACTTTAAGTTTTAAGTAGAGCAATTGAATAAGAGAAAGAATTCCTTTTAATTATTTTTTGTTTGTTTTTGCTATATAAAGGATTCTTTTCTGTAGAATGGTAAATTTTCTAACTTTGA
>PVIJ01020435.1:0-20939 GCA_004024925.1 Scalopus aquaticus | reverse complement strand
GGGAGGCTGCGCCCCGGACACCCCAGCGGCGGGAGGCTGCGCCCCGGACACCCCAGCGCGGCGGGAGGCTGCGCCGACCGAAGCCGCGCGGGAACCGAGGACGGACACTCAGGGCCAGGCAGCAGGGGCGGGGGGCGAGCCTGGGCCTGAGCTCGCCGGCCACGGAAGTTTCCCGGAATCTAGGCGGGGTCGGAGACGCCTTCGGCCAGAGGGGCGCCGGGGTTATCGGCCCCAGACCCCGCCGGCCCGGCGATAAAAGCGCAAGACGCCGTCGGGGGCGCCGCCAAGAGCGCCCCGGCCCCAGGCGCGGCGCCCGCCGCCCCCTCGCCCCTCCGCGGGAGCCCGCCACGTGCGGCCCGACGGCCCGATGAACCCTCCTCAGAGGGGCCCGAGGCCGCACCCCGAGCCTCGGCATGTGAGCCCCAACATCCGCGCTGTTTCTCCAAAGCCCCAACGTGCGCGCGACTCCGGGTGCCCCGGGAGCTCTGGGGGGCTGCGTGCTCGGCCGCGGAGCACCGGGGCGCGGCGGGGTCGGCGTCGCAGCCCCTTGGGGTCACCTGAAGAGCAGGCCCAGCGGGGCCCCGCCGCCCCCACCCGGTCTCGGTGCCGCGGGGCTCGGGAGCGCCGGCCGCGCCCGACTCGGCACCCCGAGGCCTGGGAGCCCGCCCAGCCCGCGCTTCTGGAACTAGGGGAGGCGTCTCCATCCCCGCCCAGGCCGGCTCGCAGCGCTGCCGCGGGGCCCGGGGTCCGGCCCGGCAGGTCTGGGTGGGGCCCCGATTTACATTTCCAGGCGGCCCCGGGGGCGCGGCCTCGCGGGACCCGGAGCTGGGCAGCGGAGCCCCGACAGGGGCAGGGGCGCGGCGCGGCGGGCTCTGCGTACCGCTCTCCCGACTCCGCCGCGGGGCCGTGGGCCCAGCGCGTCTCTCGGGGCCGCGTCCCGGGCCTCCCTCCTCAGGTGCGGGCCTCGGAAGGTCGGCACGAGCCGGGCCGGGGGCTCCCGCGGGGCCACCTCAGCTCGCGGGCTGCGGCCTCGGCTGCGCCCACGTGGAGACGCTGCGCCCGCGCCGACGCGCCCGGCCGAGGGGTCTGAGGCGGGACGGCCCGGGGCGCGCGGCCAGCGGGCGCGGCCCCGACGCGGGGGCGGGGCGGCCGGTTGCCACGGCAACGGCGCGCGCCCGCGGGGGCCGGCCACGCCCGCAGCCGGGACGGAGCGTTCGGATTGGTGCGCCCGGCCGGCGGGCCGGGAGGATAAAGGCGCCGCGCGCCCGCGCCCGGGACCCGGACGCCGCGCTGGGGCCCCGCGCACGTGCCGCTCCCGCTCGGCGCCCGGCGCAGCGTCCCCGCCGCCGCGTGGCAGGTCAGTGCCGGGCGCCGCGTGCCCCCGCGGCTGTGCTGGGTGGGTGCTGGGCCGCCGCTGGGGGTGCAGCCGGCGTCGCGGGGCCCCTGGCCGGGGTGGCGAGCTCGGCGGGCGGGCGCCGCGGAGTCTGATTCCCGGGCTCGGCGGGTGCCTGGCGGTCGCCGCGGACTCGGTGGGCAGCGCGGCGCCCGGGCAGGGCTGGAGCGTTGCCGGGGTGGGCACCCCTCGCCAGGAGGTAAGGGCCCCACCGGGGAGTGGGACGGGCGCGGTTCTAAAACCGGCTCCCCCGGCGTCTCCCGCGGAGGGCGGATCCGGAGCCCGTTCCCGGGCAGCCAGGCGCAGACCCCCGCTGGCGAGCGGCCTCCCTCGGGGAGCCCCTAGCCTGGCGCCCCGGGAAGCGCTCTCCGCTCTCTGGCTTTCCGGCCGCCCTGGGCGAGACCGGCTCGCGGACGCGCCGACGGAAGCTTTGCGTGGAGCAGTCGGCACGCGCTTGCTCTGGGTGCCTTCAGGAAATCCTCGCCACAGCCAGCGCCCTTCTGCCCGCTTCCCAGGAGGCGGCGAGTTGGAGGCGAGAGCTCACACGAGGGTGTCTGCGGTCTGGCCTTGAACCCCCTAGGCCAGGCGCAGGCTCCCGTGGGGAACAGGAGGTGCCCTGCGCGCCCGGCCTTTCCCTGCCTCCATGTCTCCATCTGGTACCTGAGAGCGCGGGGCAAAGAGTGGGGCGGAGGAACCTGTTCCCTCCCCTCCGCTTGGCAACGGTGTCCGCTGGCCTTGGGCGGCAGTGCACTGCCCCAGGGGGAAATTCCAGCTCTGGTGACGAGGGGGGGACTAGGCAGAGCTTCAGCACAGAGGCGGCTCCCCCAGTGTCCGCGTTACCTGGCGCCTCGCTATTATACAGCGATCCTTTTATTACTATTTAATGAACCGGAGCACTGAAAGGGGAGGCGTCTTTGCAAACGTAGAACTATTAAGCGTTGTTGGTCCTTGGTCCTTGAAGCGGAATGAGGCCGGGAAGTGCATGGGCCACCTGTGAGATCCGCTTTGGGCGGGAGGGGGGAGCACTGTTGGCCCCTGAGACTGGAGGGAAAGATAAAGGCGGGCAGGGAACAAGAGATTTCAACAGGTTTACAGCAGAGGGAAAAGAACCCCGCAAGGGCTCAGGAGACAGAGGCTGGGGGTTGGACAGGACTGGGGGCTTGGTAGCCACAAGAGTGGGCGGGCAAGTCTCCGGGGCAGTGCTCATTGCTGTCCACCTCAGGACTTGCTAACTTCTCAGCAGTTTGCTTGCAGAACATTGCTTGGGACTAGACATAGTTAATTTTTTTTTTTAGATTTGTGTTATCAATCATAACCTAAAATTTGCCATCTTTACCATTTTTAAGCATAACTTTTCAGTATTTTAAGTAGGACAGATTTCTAGAACTTTTTTCATCTAGCAAAACTGAGTCTTTGTCTACTAGTTAAACACTAATATCCCTCCTTCCTCCCGACCCTTTGCTACTACCTTTCAGCTTCCTGATGTGCCACATTGGTAGTACTATAGATGCTCCTATAACCCACGTGGGTGGAATCACAGAGTGCTTGACCTTTGTGACTTAATGTCTTTGAGTTTCATCCATGTCCCAGCCTGTGCGGGATCCCCTTCTTCAAGGCTAAATAATATTCCACAACATGTATCTACCGCCTGTCCTCGTTCATCGTTGGGGTGCTGATGCTTTTGACTTCATGCCTGGAAGTAACTACTTGGTGCATCCTTATTTACTATTTATGGCTGAGAAGGGTTAGGACTAGGAACTCAGGGGGATCACAGGTCAGCAGAAGCAGCACAGGAAGCAGATGGTGCCTTTTCAGGGAAAAGACCTGTTTTGTAGGTTCTCCGATTTCAAATTGGGATTTCTTTGAATATTCAGGAAACAGAATTATCTACCTGTAGAGCAATCGCAATTGAATTGGTCCCTCCCACCCCCACCAAGAAATTGAAGTCATTTTTTTCCGAGAAAGAGGGTGTTCCATTTTTTGTGGTGTAGACAAACACCTGCAGTTTCTTGGTTTTCCTGACTGTCTGCTGGACACGGCACTTGTGAGCACTGACCCCGTGTGACACACTGGGAACGCTCAGTGGCGCTCACGGCTTGGGGGGCAGCCTCGTGGCCTCTGGGCACCTGAACCAACTCGTGCATTCGCCTCCTGCAGACCCGCTTCTCCGGGAAGCCTGTTCTTGCGGAGCAGAGCAGTAGCCGCCCCTCGGCTCCCCCCCCCCGTCCCAGCAGTCCCGAAGCCCCCGAGCCCTGAGCCTGGAACCCCGGGTGCTGCCTGCTGGCTGTGCAAGTGAGTGTGCGCTGGGACCAGGGGTTGTGTAACAGCCGCCTGGAGAGGCCGGGCTGGGGCACGTCCCTGGCTTTATGGAGGCAACTTTGCTGACCTGTTTGCTTTTAATCCCTTGCAGTTAAATAAATAAGGTGCTTGGAGGGAAAGTGTTGTCATCGGGCTCGAAGGAGGCGGGACTGTGCCTCTCTCCTTTGATGGTTTCCTTATATAAACTTAATAAGTAGCTTGGCAAAGCAAGTTTCACTTTAGAACAGCTGTTCTCAAAGCGTGGTCTGGGGAACCCTGGGGTTCCCCGCAACCTTGCCTAAGCGGCATCCTATTTTCAAAAGACCGTGTTATTTTTCTTCTTTCTCTTACAAGTGCAAAGTGGTATTTTCCAGAGCCCCTGTGATTTGTGATACAACCAAAGCGCTTACTGATTTGGGACAAAAGTTTTTTATTGTGAAATAAAAAGGTATTCATTGATACACTTTCTATATTTGGGAGTAGCTTGTTGGCTGCAAAGGGGGTAATTAGAAAACTTATGGTTTTTGACTCGAAGCTGCACCTTCCACCCTCGTCCACACCAGTCAGTGCTCCCCGCCTCGGGGAGGGAGGGACTTAGGCTGCAGAGAAGGCAGCGCTGAGCGGGACAAGCAGGAACTGCAGCATCCCTCAGTTTTCCAGCTGCCAGCAGGAATCTTTATGTGGTGCCACAGAAGCTTTGTGAATAACACGCTGGCACCGTCGCATCCTGAAACCACCGTTCGGCTCATTGGCGGCAGGAGGAGCTTCCGAACCTCGAGATCCCCGAGCTGCCTGCTTCAGCTTCCAGGCCAAAGTGAAAGGCCACTAAAGCCCCCAGGAGGGAAAGTGATCACCTTGCGGTTGCTGGAGAAACACAGACAGTCTTGTCCGGAGGAAGCCGCCGTGAAGGAAATCACAGGCGCTACCACTGTCCACCGATCTGCCGTCAGGCTGGCCTGGGCACTGGCGCGAGGCTGGGCGGGAGCCTGGCTGAGACCACATCCCGCCCCCAGCCCTTCACCAAACAGGGAAAGTGATTCATTTTACTTGCCTCTGAGGATGTATCTTTTTAGCATGCCACGTGGTGAGTGCGTGCTCTTCTTTTTTTTGGTAATTTGTTTTTTTTAAGATTTATTTTTGCATCCAACCGCTGGGGTGCAGACCAGAGGTGCGAGGGCGAGTGAGAGGATTCACCAGACAGAGTGGGGAGCAGAACAGGCAAATCGACTTAAATCCACTGCTGAGGGGAGCAGCGGGGAGTCAGGAGAGGTCTGCTGTGCCCTGTGGGGAGCTCCCTGGCTGGGGATCGAACTTGTGCTGCAGTGGCTGGGACAGCCCACCAGAGAGGCCCACCAGAGAGGCCTCTTTTTTGTCATTTTCTTATCGCAGTATCATTGGCTTATCTGGTTACCAGTATTCTGGGAGTTTAGGGTCCCCCTCCTCTTCGGCAGCTTCTGTAATGCACCCGCCACCGCAGCCCATTCACACCTGCTCTGTTTGTGTCACTGAGGGGCGCTGGCCGCCTCTCTCACAGAGGACCTTCCTCGGAAGGACTGGCCGAGCGTGGTGCTCAGACATGGAGGGTCATGCACTTTCTTTAAAGACTGAGCCAAGGGAACGTCAGGAAACAGCCGCACGGTAGCTGCTGCCCATCCGCTGGTACCCGGCGCCGCGACTGGGCAGCTTTCCGACCCTCGGGCATTATCTGGTGCCATCAGGACCGGAGTAACCGGAGGAGAGGCGTGTTAGTCTTGGTAGCTCTGCATGGCTCACGGTGCCGACCAGGCCAGTGTGTGAGCTTAAGAACCCCGCAGACCCACTGACCGGAAGATCCAGCAGAGCCGCCTCACCGTGAACTCGGGGAAGCCTCGGCCGTGGTCGGAGTTGGCCAGACAGGCCCAGGAGCTTGGCGGCGCCGCCTGCTGCCCGTGGGCCCCGCTGCTGCCCCAGGCCCCGGTGCTCCACGCCCAGGAGCCCTGGAGAGACTGCCAGGCCCACCCCGGGCTGTAACGCCAACGTTTTCAGATGATGGACTCTTGTTCTCTGTGCCTGACCTGGGACATGATTTGGGGTCACAGGCCTGCGCCCGCTCCCACCCAGCCACTGTGAGGACTCCAGGCTCCAGTGCCCTGTGGGGCCATCTCACATCTGAACTGGAAATGTCTTCAACTGCGGCTGGGTTTCCTCCTCTCCTCTGATGCGGCACAAGGGCTGGGTCCGGCTGAAGAGGGGACAGGCCGGGCACACAGGCCTGGCTCACGCAGCTGGGGCTTCGCGTCAGGCCGGGCGAGCAGCGGGCGTCTCTGAGGTGTCGGGACACCCGGCCCGGCGTGGGGCTGGCGAGGATGGTGGGAGCCCCATGAGCATGTCCAGTCTCGAGCCGGGGCGCTCGGACCACCTGGCCTCCGGGGCCGGGCCGGCCTCGCACTCCGTCAGCACGGGGCTCATGAGGAAGCGTCGCTGGGCTGGCGGCAGACTGGTCTGGGAAGGAGGCGGGCGCGGCCTTTCCGCACGGCCCTTTCTCGAGAGGCTGCTGCGTTGCGTTCGTCCCAGCGCCCGGAGTGTTACTAGGGCCTTAGCCGACGTCTCAGGTGCTGGTTGGCAACGCCGGACGTGAGCCAGAGGGACAGGTTCACCCCTCATCAGACGTGTCACTGCCAAGGCCCCCAGTCCTCTGAGTGGGGACCCCCTAGCCCTGCACCCCAGTCCTCTGGGGACTCCCTAGTCCTTCACCCCAGTCCTCTGGGGACTCTCTGGTCCGGCACCCCAGGCCTCTGAGTGGGGATCCCCTAGTCCTACACCCCAGTCCTCTGAGTGGGGACTCCCTGGTCCTGCCCCCCAGGCCTCTTGAGTGGGGGAACCCCTAGTCCTACACCCCAAGCCTCTGAGTGGGGACCGCCCTGGTCCTTCACCCCAGGCCTCTGGGTGGGGACCCCATAGTCCTGAACTCCAGTCCTCTGGGGACTCCCAGTCCTGACCCCCAGTCCTCTGGGGAACCCCTAGTCCTGCATCCCAGGCCTCTGAGTGGGGACCCCTGGTTCTGCACTCCAGGCCTCAGAGCAGGGACTTCTTCATTTAGCCTTCTGCTTTCTGCGTGGCCCTTGCTGAAGGGGCCTTGTGCGGGCTTGAGCCTCGCTGGACTCCAGCCGGCGGCGTAACCCACTGGGACCTTAGACCCCAGGCAGGCGCGACCCAGGGCACAGTCTGACCTGTGCGGCGGGTGCCACGCTTCGCCCCTGGCCGGGCCGGCGCCTGCTTCCTCCCGGGCGCCCGGGGTGGGGCGTGCTCCGTCCGGGAGCTGGCAGTCAGGTGTCCCCGTGATTGGAGGACGTGTCGGGGGACAAGGGCTCTACCTCACCGCTGCTGCCGCTCCCTTCCAGGTGCAGGCAGAGGCATGCTGGTCGCCGGGAGACTGGCGCGGGCGTCCGCCCTGCCCGTCAGGAGTGTGGCCTCGTCCCCTCAGCAAGTCCCGGCCAACGCCAGCTTCCATGCGGCCTCCTCGGAACCGGAACGGCCGCGCGTCCTAATTACAGGTTGGGGCCCCCCCCCATGTTTGTGGCCTGATTCTGACCTTCTGTGCAGCTTCCTGTGGCTGTTTGTGTCTGGAACATCTCAGACGCCACCAGCTGGTGCTCTGGATCCAAGACTTTTCCCTCTCGGCTTCCTTGGAGTATGGCCGGCGCAGAATGCTGTTGTCAGCCCCCCAGGCTGTCCCCTCCACCCTGGGGCCCGCCACTTTAGCCAGTGCTGGCTGGACACCCTCCTCCCGTTCCTGCGGCCTCAGTAATTTCCCCCAAATGGGATTCACAGCTGTTTCCTTCCCAGATGTGCTCCCAGCCTCCGCCCCAGTTCTGTCAGCGGCACCCTACACCTCCCGGTGTGGACGCTGCCGTGTTCGCGTCCAGTTTGCTGAGCAGCCCCTTGTGCTGAGCTACCTGCCCTCCTGTGAGATGGCCCCTTGGCCCTCTTGCCCTCCCTTGCGTCCCCGCCAGTCCTGATGGGGGAGGGGCCTGGGTGCCTCAGCACCCTGGAGAGCAGGCAGCCTGGCCTGTGTCTGGTCCTCTGTCAGGCCCAGAGGCCGTCTGGCTGCTGTGACTCCGGGGAGCTCCGCCCGACGCCGGGCACCTGTGGCCTGCCTGGCGAGCTGAGACTGAAGTCGAGTCTGCTTCCGTCACTGCCGTCGGGGAATAATTCAGTGGGTCAGATTTGGACTGAAAACGTAACTTTTTCTTCTTCACCCAGGGGGTCTCGGCCAGCTCGGAGTGGGACTTGCTAACTTTTTGCGGTAAGAGCCCTGAAATGGCGAGGTTGGGGAGCTGTGTCCGGGCGTCGTGTCTGAACGGCTGTCCAGCGGGCATGCCCCAGCCCCACCTCGAGCACTGGCCGCGGGCCCCCCAACAGCGCGAGGCACGCCCTTTACCCTCTTCTGAGTTGGGCAGAGAAAGACGTTTGGCCCCCACGAGTGGCTTGAGCTTCAGGTGCTTGGAGGCAGTGGGAGTGCAGGTAGACATTGCAAAGGAACCAGGTGAGATTTGGAGAGTGGACTAGGTGGGCAGCAGGAGAGGGGGAGGGAGAGGTGGACACTTGAGGGGTATGGGAAGAAATCGACGATGATGGGGGTGACCATGAGTGACTGTAAAAAGAGAAGTTAGTGGGGCCTCCTGGGGGCACAGGGGTTGAGTCTCAGCACTATGAAGCCGTCCGCAGCCACCGCAGCACGAGTTCGATCCCCGGCCAGGGAGTTTCCCCAGGGCGCAGCAGACCCCTCCTGTCTCCCCGCTGCTCCCCACAGCAGCAGATTTCAGTGGCTACGCCTGTTCTGCTCCCCACTCTGTCTCTGGGGAGTCCTCTCATCCCCCCACACCTCTGGCCTGCACCCCAGCTTGTGTGCATAGATAAATAAATTTCCTTAAAAAGAAAAAGAGGTCAGTGGACGGGGCCCGAGTGTGGCCAAGCAGGAGGCGTGTGCTGGAGGGGGGCGGGGGGGGCTCGGGGCTGACAGGACCCAGCTCTGAGGACTCCTGGGAGCAGGCGCGGCCGCTCTGGGCCCGCTCACGCGTGCCGACTCCCCTCAGGACGCGGTTCGGGAAGGACAACGTGATTCTGTCCGACATCAGGAAGCCTCCCGACCATGTCTTCCAGAGCGGTGAGCGTCTGCCTGGTGTCTCGTCTGCAGAGAGCCGGAGAGGCGGCTCGTGGGGCCTGGGCCCTTGAGAGCGAGGGCTCGTGGGGACGGCCGTGGACGCCGGGCCCTGCTGTCCTCCGTGGCCCTGAGGGGTGGCTGCCGGCAGCCTGACCGCACCGGGGCCTCCTGAACTTGGGATCTTGGCATCGTGCCTTTGATATTATTTCGAGTCGCCTCTTGAGAGTAAAAGATTCCTTCTGTCTTTGTGTTTTCAGTCAGCTTCTTGTCTTGGGAAAAAAGGAACAAAATGGGTTCCACAGAGAGGAAAATGCCCTGTAACAAAAATTTTGGGGAGGTTACTCCTGTTTCTCCGCAGCCCTCCTCTGGCCCTCCCGGCTCGGCTTTAGCTTTCCGGCCTTGTGGGGGGCCAGCAGTTTGCTGAACTCGGGGGAACTGGCTCTGAACAAAACCCCAGTCTGGTGTGGGGTGATGGATTCACCATTTGGGGGCCTTCTGAACCAAGGGGTGGTAGTTTAGGGGTTTTTTCCACCCATTTCTCTGTTTCTTTTAAAATCTGCCACTTTGAACATCCTGGAGTCCCTGTGTGGGGGTGGGTGGGCCCGTGCGGCCCAACCTCCACTTACTCTGCGTGCTCCTGGCAAGTGAGCTGATTTCCCTGTGACTCGGTTTCCTCGTGAGGGGACTGTCGCTGCCAGCAGGGCTGCGGAAGCTGAGTAGGCAACTGCCCCTTGCACGGAGAGGCCTGGGTGAGCGTGAGCTGTGCCTCGCTGGAGAGTGGGGTTCTGGCCCAAGGAAAGCATGGAGGGCTGACGGTGGTGATAGCGTGCTGCAGTGTAGACGCACTGACTGCGGAGCACACCTGAAGCTGCGGTGCCACGTGCACCAGGACTTCTTGGCAGGAATTGGTCTTAAAGCTCATGTGTTGTGCAGGCGTTTTCATTCCCGACTTGGCCCCGGTGGCCCCGCGCACGGGTGGGTCCTGGCTCACTCAGCGGCTCCCGCCCTTGACCCGCCTCTCCCCGCAGGCCCCTTCGTTTACTCCGACGTCCTGGATGCCAAGCACCTGCGGGAGCTGGTGGTCAACCACCGCGTGACCTGGCTGGTCCACTACAGTGCGCTGCTCAGCGCCGTGGGCGAGGCCAACGTGTCCTTGGCGAGGGCCGTGAACATCACCGGTAAGCCCCGTTCCCCCGGCCCCCGGGGTGTGCTTCCCGCCGTGACCCCGCGTCCGCCCCTTCCAGGGCTGCACAACGTCCTGGACATCGCGGCCGAGCACGGCCTGCGGCTGTTTGTGCCCAGCACCATCGGCGCCTTCGGCCCCACCTCTCCCCGGGACCCGGCACCTGACCTCTGCGTCCAGAGGCCCAGGACCATCTACGGGGTGTCCAAGGTCCATGCGGAGCTCATGGGGGAGGTGAGCGTCGCCAGCAAGGCAGCCCGGGGTCTGTTCTTTCTGCCTCAGCCGCCTGCCGCGTCATCCTTGGAGGGCCCCCCGCCCCAGCCCCCCGACATGCTCGTAAACCGATTGTGTTCGCCACGGGCCGGGGAAGCAGCCTTGGCCGGGCCACGGCCGGGCTCGGCCACCCCCACCTCGCTGGCTGGCGGTCCTGCCTGCGCTGCAGCTGGGGTGGCGAGTGTAGAACTTGGCCTCGTGGAGGTCGGCTCGCGTGGGTGCCAGGCTCAGCTGCCGGGGGGAGTCGCCCCTCTGGTCGCCCGGTAGCCCCCACACCCCAGAACTGCCTGCAGGAGCCTGCCGGCAGGAAGTGTCGGCACAACAAGCAGTAAGTAGCCCTTTCTGAGGAGGGGCGCACGCCCCACAGGGCTGCTGACTCGGGCGGGGTGACTTGCAAGGACCCACCTCAGATCCTGGAGCCTCCTCGGGAGCGCTTTAGTAGGCCTGCGTGGAACGTGTCGGGAGGAGGCTGCTCTTTGGGCCGCTCTGCCGATGCGCCCGTTCCAGGCGTGCTCTCCCGCAGTACTACCACCACCGCTACGGCCTGGACTTCCGGTGCCTGCGCTACCCCGGGATCATCTCCGCCGACTCCCAGCCCGGCGGCGGGACCACGGGTGCGTGTGCTGCTCTGCTGCTGGTGTGAGGCGCTTCCTGCTGCCCGGGAGGGGTGGGGGCTGGGGGTTTCCTCTGGTGGAGCTTCTGCTTCTCCCGACGTGCACCGAGAAGCTGGGCTCGCCCGGTGGCCTGAGCACCGCTGAGCCCGCTGGGCGGGCACACACTGGGCGGGAACCAAACACGTAACACTGGGGGTGAGTTTGACACCAGGATGTAGGCAGAAGCCAGAGAAGAGGGAGTCTTTTTTCTTTAACTGTGTTATTTCTGTTGAGGTCACATAGGTTTACAGCACTGGAGGATTTAGGGGTGCAGGCTCTCACCTCTTCAGATGCACATCACTGCTCTGTGCCCGCCACCGAGCACCCAGCCCCCCACTGCCCCCAGCCGCCCCAACCCCCATCACCAGGAGCCTCGGTTCTGTCTGGCCTCAGAGGCTGGTTTGGGTTTAGTTTTGTCTCTGTTTTGTCCTTACACCCCGCGCTGAGTGAGGGCGTGTGGGGTCTCCCTCTCCCTACTGTCTGCTGGGCGTCCCCCCTTGGGAGCAGCAGCAGCAGACCCCCCCTCCCCAGGGCTGCCAGCTCGGGGCCCCGCCCTCTAGACGGCCCCACGACAGGACATAAAGGGCACCTGGCCAAACCCGAGGGGGTTAAAGGAGCCTCGGTCTCTGCTACTTGTGAAAAGGTTTTGCCCGACGCTGTTTCTTCGAGCATGTGGGAGCTGCGGGGCCCTTGAGGCCCCTCCCCAGCGCCGAGGCGGCTCGGCGGCAGCGTGGGGCGCAGGCTCCAGGGGCTGGCCGGGCAGTGAAGGGCTTCTCCGCACAGCCCGCTCTGCCGCTCCCCGCTCTGCCGCTCCCCGGCCTGCTGTTGGGAGACTGCCCTGTCCTGTGGGCGCTCCCCGGCGCGCGACAGGCTTGCGAGGCCGTTTTGATGCGTGACGGTCTTTAAAGTCCCGGTTCGCTCCTGATGCGGCGACTGCGGCGACTCCGTCCGCGGGGCCCCTGGGGGGCTCGGTGGCTCAGGCCGGCCCGGGCCTGCCTCCCGCAGACTACGCCGTGCAGATTTTCCACGACGCGGTCAGGAGCGGCCGGTTCGAGTGCAACCTGAGGGCGGGGACCAGGCTCCCGATGATGTACCTGGAGGACTGCGTCCGTGCCACCCTGCAGGTGATGGAGGCGCCCGCGGCCGCCCTCTCCATGCGCACCTACAACGTCGGCGCCATGAGCTTCACGCCCGAGGAGCTGGCCCGGGAGCTCCGCAAGCACGTCCCGGGCTTCCAGGTCACCTACAACGTGGACTCCGTCCTGCAGGCCATCGGTGGGTGCCTGTGGCCGCCGGGCCGGCGCCCTCGTGAGGCGGGAGCTCCTCGGGGACGTGAACCCCGAGGTCCTGAGGGTCCCCCACTCTGGGGGGGCAGCCTCAGCAGACTGCAGGCCGGGAGCCGCTGTGCACGGGGTGGGGCAGCGCCGAGTCTGCCGGCCTCTGGCCGACAGCTTAGCGTCCATGGTGTGGAAACTGCCCGGTGACCAGAGGCGGCACCACGTGCCCACGAGGCTGCGGGGTGTTGGTGGCTGGGGCGGGGCCCAGGGCCCGCGTGGCGGTGAGGCACAGTCTGCCGGGAGCAGGCGTCCGAGAGCCATCATGCCCTGGTCTCCAGGAGGGAGTTTCCTTTCGGTCCCTTGCGTGACGGACCATTACATAGAATGTTCTGGAGCCTAAATAACTAGCCTGCCTCCCTTGTCTCGCCCAGCGGACAGCTGGCCCATGAACTTCGATGACAGCAACGCCCGGAAGGACTGGGGGTGGAAGCACGATTTTGACCTTCCCGAGCTGGTGACGACAATGCTGAGTTACAGCGGGGCCAGCGCCGGACGCGCCCAGGCCAGCTGACGGCATCGGGCAGAGCCCTCCTGGGCAGAGGTGCGGGGGTGCCGCCGCCCCAGGGTGTGGGCCGGGGCCTGGTGACCGGGGAGGGACTCGGTGGCTGAGGCTCGCGGCCCGTGGTGGACGGTGCCGCGGAGGACACCTTGGCCTGGGCTGTTCCCACAAGCTCTGGGTCGGTGGCAGGGCTTGTAACCTTCCCCGCTTGCCTTTGCCCAAACACGTCACAGGATGATGATGGCCCGTGACAGCTTCTCCGCTTAGCCTGCTGAGGTGACGCGACCTTTCCTGGGAGGGTGGAGGGTGTGACGTGTATGGAGTGAAATTAAATTCGGATATTTCTGGTAAGACTCCATTCTCTTGACTAGAGACCAATGATGACATGTTAGAGATGATCTAATTTTTTTTAAAGATTTATTCATACAAGAGCTGGGGTGCAGACCAGAGGTATTGGGGGTAAGAGGATTCACCAGAGACAGAGTGGGGAGCAGAACAGGCAGATCAGAAACACACTGCTGAGGGGAGCAGCGGGGAGGCAGGAGAGGTCTGCTGCACCCTGTGGGAAGCTCCCTGACTGGGGTTTGAACTCGTGCTGCAGTGGCTGCGGACAGCTTGATAGTGCTGAGACTTAACCCCTGCGCCACCAGGGAGGCCCCGATCTAATTTAAAAGTTGTCTTGACTGACCTATCAGAGTTAAACATTGTTGGATTTATAAATCCCATGTCCATGATGTTCAGGCGATTTTCAAAAAAAGTTATCACAATATTTTTCTGTAAGACGCTCTAGGGAAATCAAAAACCTCAGAGGTGATCCGACCGGTTTCACCAGTCCTGCTCTGAGGGCCTTCCTCGTGAGGGCCGAGGCCCTCCCCAGCAGTGCCTGGCGGTGCTGCTCTCTGGCGGGCCCGGGGCTTGTCTAAGTGGACAGATCTCAGGGTGCTGCCCCTGACTCTTCACTCTCTGGGCTCTCTGGTGTCCTCTCGGGGTCTCTGCTGCTCCCCGAACGGTCCTCTGCTGCTGCCGCTTCTCCCACTTCTGTGATGCCCCTTATAGGTTGTCTCTCCAGGCCCGGGGTGCCCGCTCACGCGCCCACACCCCGCGCCAGGTGCCGCATCAGGACCGCCGGGTCCGTCATGGATGGGAGGGCGGAGGCCTGGTCACGTCCACCTGCCCTGCCCTGCGGTCTCGTAGTCACCGGGTGTCGTTGACTTGCTGACAAGTGCTTAGGCTGAGAGCAAAAGGGGAGGGCGGGGAGGGGCCTGGGGGCGCAGGTGCAGGGGCGTCCACCTCGATCCCCACAGCCTGGGCGGGCCCCTCAGCCCTGCCCGCAGACAGCCCTTCCCCAGGGCCCAGGGGGGCCGGCTCGGCAGAGGACTCCGCGACGCCCCGTGCTGGCGGCCGTTTCTCCCCACGGGCGTTCGCGTGTGGGAATCTAGTGTCGGGAGCGGGGCTTGCGGGAAGAACTTTGCTCCTGGAAGAGAAGCGACTCCTGGCCCGAGTTCTGCCTGGCTGTGAACCCTGCAAGGCCGCTGCCTTCAGCCGCATTCCCTGGTGGGTGAGAACCAGGAAGGGGTTCTGGGGGTGCCTAGTCCCCACCCCAAAGCTGTGCGTTTACTCAGAATTAGAAGTACACCTGCCCCTAACTATTTTTAAGTTACATTAAATAACCCCCAGAACTCTGACCGCAGAGCCGAGGCTCCCGAGGCGAGGGCGGGTCAAAGGTGGAGAACCTGGCGATCCAGGTGGGCCTGCGGGTGCCCGGGGAGGCGTGGGGTGGTGACAACTCCCGAGAGCCTGTACCCCGAGTCACACGCAGCAGCGTTACGTGACCCTGGGACTTTGGGTAGAGCACCTGTGAGCCCATCAGTTGTGAATGGAGATGAAGGGGCGGCACCCCCACAGCTGTGCTGAGGCAGCGCGTCCCCCCCCTCCCCTGCAGCTTTGCCGTTGCTGAGATGTCCCCGAGAGTGTCCTCACCTCCCTGGTGAGTCATTCCCGCTCAACGGGTCATGAGTCACGATTTTCCTTTAAACTGTTGTCTAAATAGCATCATTCAAAAAATACTTCTCTGAGGGTTACCCAGCACCGTGTCCAGGCAAGGTTTCCTGGTGTCTTGAGGGCCCCAGACCCCAGTCGTGGCTGGTCCATCCCTCACGGCAGCACCCAGCAGCCTGAAAACTGGCTTTCTTTTTCCCTTTGGCAGGGATTTTTTTTTTTTTTTTTGCGACTTCTTTCTTTTGATTGAGGTGACCTTGGTTTACAGCGCTGTGTATGTTTGGGGGTACAGGCTCACACCTCTGTGAATGAATCCTGTCACACCACACCTGACTGCAAAATACCAGCTCCCCTCCCCCGGAGCTCCCATTTTCCCGGGTTCCCTCTCCCCCATAGCCTCAGTTCTGAGATAGATTCCACAGGTTTGCTTAGCTTTGGTTTTGTCTGTTCCTTTCCTTTTTTCTCAATATTTTACATATGAGTCAAATCATGTGGTCTTTGTGTTTTTCTTTCTCGCTTTGCTGAGAAAGATTCTCCTGTTCTTTTACTTGCAAAGTATCGGCTTTTTCAGAGCTGAGTAGTATTCCAGTGTGCCATAGGCTACAGCTTCTCCACCCACGCATTCATCCCTGGGCGCTCATGTTGCGTCCGTACTTCACTATTATGAATAGTGCTGCGATGAACACAGAGGGGTGCATATCTTTTCAAATTAATGCTTTCACAGTCGTGGGCAGATAAACACCTAGCAGTGGAGTTGCTGGGTCACATGGTAGATCAATTCTAATATTTCAAGAAACTTCCATTTGGGCTAGACCAGTTTGCCTTCCCACCCACAGTGTAAGAAGTTCCTTTTTCTCCACATCCCAGAAAACACTTGTTTCTGATCTTTTTGAGGTGAGGTGGTGTCTCACTGTGGTTTTGATTTGCCTTTCCCTGATGATTAGTGATGAGTGTTTTTTTGCGTGCCCATGGCATCTGCGTGTCTTCTTTTTAGAAGTGCCTTAGTTTATCTCTCTGCCCTCTCTTTGATTGGGTTGTGGGTTTTGTTTTGTTTTATAGTTGTAAGAGCCCTTGGTTCATGCTGGCTACCAGCCCCTTGCCAGGTCTGTGATGTGCAAATATTTTCTCCAATTCTGTAGGATGTCTTCTTGGAAAATTCCTAGTTTTCTTAAGTTTAGAGTTGCTTGGGGATAAAATTTGCTCAATATCTGCCATATGCTTTGAAACTAATCTTGCTGTGTTTACTAAATTCTGGAAATGAACTGCTGTGCTGGCATATTTATTCCGTCTTGAAACAGATGGGATTGTGTTTAAAAGATTTTGTTTTAATAAAAGACTCAAAAAACTGTTAATGTTGAATTTGGCCCTGTGGTGGCTCTCACAGTTGTGCGGAGCTGTTTTCAACACTTTTGTGTAAGTAAAAACAACTTCTGGTTTTCTAATTCCACCCTCCTGCACCTCCCCCCCCTTTGCTGTATATCTTGCCCCAAAGATAACCAGTACCCTCACTTCTAACGCTACGGACAAACTGCTTGTTGTGGAATTATATATGAATTTAATCACACAGTCCTTTTGGGGGGTGGTTGCCTTCTTTTGGTGGATATCACATTCATGAGATTCATCATTTGTTCATTTTCACTGCTGTATAGTATTCCAGTTTATGGCAAACCAACATTTTTAAAGAGCCATTTAGTGTTGATGGGCATTTGGGTGGTTTTCTGTTGAGCTCTTACGACTTGGGATGCTGTGAGAGGCACTTCGATGTCTTTTGATGGACATGTTTTCATTTCTGCAGAGTAGAGACCTGGTGTCCATAGCTCGGGTGGTCACAACAGACATTCAGCTTCAGGATCGCCTGCCTCTTAAGGAGCAGGGCCCAGGGGCTCCACATCTTTGCCAACATTTTATAGTGTCAGAGTCTTATTTAAGGGCCCTGAGTGTTCGGGACAATGAGCGGGGGCCAGGAGACCAGCCTGCGGGAGGCCTGTGGCCAGGGTCTGTCCAGCACGTGCTGGGAAGCGTACGGACCAGCTCCCGGGAGCAAGGGCCTGCGCAGAGCAGGTGCAGCACGAGCTGGTCCGGGCAGCCTGGCCGCATACCAGCCACCCAGGCAAGGCAGGGAAACTCGCGGGGCAGGATCTGAAAGTGGCATTTTGCTTTTGCCGCTTAAGGAACCTGATACAGCCGGATGACAAGGGCGCATTCAGAGCCCGAGCGGCGGCCCTGGCCAGGCCACAGGCGACAGCCTGCCGGCGGCCCATCCCGCAGCCCGCCCTCGCTGGCAGCAAGTCAGCGGCCCCAGCTCAAGGAGGGCATTCAGCAGCCGCTCAGCGCCGGTGCTGGATCCCAGCCCCGGCACTGACCGGCGTTAGCACTGCAGGGGCCGCCCAGACACCCAGGCACCTGCCTCCCCAGCAGCCTCGAGCTGTGGAGCCAGGACTGTGAGGGACCACGGGGAGGGGTGGGCCCCTCCATCTGGGGCCTGGGCCGGGGGGCAGAAGGACCCTCAGCGTGTCCCGGGACCAGACCACTGAGTCCAGCTTCTTGGGAGGCGAGTCAACCTGAGGGTCTCAGCTGGAAGCTCGACTTTGGTTCTTGGAGTTGAGAGCTCCCAAGGACTGGGGTCTGCTATCCCCACATGCGGCCCCAAAGCCAGGCAGGGTGCGAGGGTCTCCAGCCGCCTGCAGAGCCCCTGGAGAGCCTCAATGTTCAGACTTGCGGGGTTTGGCAGTTGCCCCTCCACCTGGCGTTTGTCTCGGAGTCCATACCTGGGCTCTCGGGAAAATGAGGGAAGCCTTGCCGTAAAGGGTGAGGGAAGCCCGCACGCCACATTATGGCCCAAGCGCTCTGCAGCCCCAGGAGGGGTTCCAGCCTCTGCCACCGTCGCCTGCGTCCTCAGCGACCCCCGAGCCGCTCCTGTCACCTGCCGGCTCTCGTCCCCGAGTCACAATTGACGTCGAATCGGCTCTTTGAGTAGAATAAGGTGTCGGTGGGCGCCTCATGCCAGGGAAGGAGGCGGGCACCCAAAATAAGCGGAAACCTGTGAAGTCGGAGGACTGGGGAATCAAAAGTCGGGTGGACATGAGTAACCCCAAATCACAGAGGAGGTCCCCAAGGGAGCGGCTGCTCAGCCTGGACCCCGACCCGGCCGGAGCACGATAGGGTCTGCCCACTCCCCGCGGCAGCGCTGGTGCAAGCCCGCAGGTCCCTGCCTTGGGGAGCCCGTCTGAGTCCCCCCAGACAGCGAGTCCTCTCCCGGCCCAGAGGTCCAGGGCTCTCACGCTGGCGCGTCCGCCCACATGGACGCCGCTACCCACCCGCACACAGCGGCCTGCGCGGCGTCTGGTGGTGGAGCGGGAGCCGGGACGGCCCGCTGGGCCCACTGCTCGGGGTCCACGGTGGGGGCCGTGTCCTCTGAAGCGCGACCGGGTGGACGCTGCCCGCAGCTTGTTCACAGGCCGCAGAGCTGATTTCCTGCGGCCTCACCTCGAAGGGCCCTGTGGCTGGCAGTGGCCCTCTGCTTCTAGAGGCTTCTGGAAGCTTCTTTCCACACAAGCTTTCCTGACCTGGCCCCTTGTTGCATCAAATCAGCAAGAGGGTCTTGAGGGCCTGAAGTGAGGGGGCGTCTTAGAGACCACAGCCCGGTCAGGAGAGGGACGTGCACCCTCCGTTGTGTCCAGGGGCCAGCCGCGAGGGCTTGCCCCGCCCCCAGGGCAGAGCTCCCCAAAGAGAGGGACTCTCCGCGGCCTCCCAGGCTGTGTCCACCTCGGTGACCCAGCCCATAGTCGCCAGTGCCACACCCGGAATTTATCTTGTACTGAAACTGTCTACGGCTCGGGCGGGCTCCCTGGCGGGTGGTCAGGTCAGGGGCGCCTGAAAAGGCTCGCTAGCCCCTGACTCCACTGTCGGGGACCTGGCGCCCCTTCTGTGTCCCTGAGCCCCCAGACAGCGCCTCTCCCCTCCCACCGGTGCCCACGCTCCTGCCCAACCCCCGCTCCGGGGCCCAGAGGCCTCTCCCAGAGGCTGACCCGCCGGCCGCCCGCTGTGCCCACACTCCGGCAGCAGCTCGGCTTGGAGGTGCAGGGCCAGCTCTGACCAGGGTCTCAGGGAGCAGAGCCCCAGGAGAGCTGGGATCAGGGCGAGCCAGGAGCCGGCCTGGAGCGCTTCCCAGGGCCCACTTAGCTTATCAGCCGCCTGGCTGGGCTGGGGCTGGGCTGGGGCTGGGCTGGGCTGATAGCGCCCTCCCTGCAGAGCCAGGCCTGGGCCGCGGAGCTGGCAGGGCGCCTGGCAGGGCTTGAATGCCACATCTTGTGCCCCGCTGCAGCCTGGCAGCCCCGGGCCCCTCCCGAGGCCCGCAGCGCTCCTGGGTCAGGGCACCCTGCCCATGGGCGCCGCTCTCCGGCCTGTCTCGGCCTGGCCCTCTGGTCCTGCCCCGGCCTGGGCCCAGGACGCAGCTGGGTGCAGGGTGAGCGTCGGCAGCAGGCGGCTTTGCACCTGTGCTTGGCAAACCTCCCGGGCAGCCTGGGGGAGGAGACGGCGCCGGCATCTGCCGGGGGGGGGGGGGGGGTCCAGGTGTGACGCTGCAGGGCTCGGCCCCGGGCCAGCTCCACGGGACACAGGAGGGGCCTGCCAGGTGCGACGGCGCACGCAGGAGGCCTCTGCCCCGCACAGACGCTGCACGTCGGCCGGGAGGCAAGTCTTCGGGGGAGCCGTTTATGCAAAGTCGCCCACGGGGCTCCTTGAGAAGCAGATTTCGAAAGGGGGGGTCGCCCGGCTGTTCTTGGGAAACAGCCCGAGTGTCGGCGCCGCACAGGCCGGCCGGGGCGGGGCAGGCATGGCTGCTGCGGGTGCAGGGGCATGTGGGGGCCCAGTGCGGGGGACCAAGGTCCCCCACTGTTGAAAAGCACCCCATAGCCTGGGCCAGTCTGCTGTCCGTGAATGTGCCTGCGCCCAAGGCAGAGGCAGGGCCGGCCCCCGCACCTGCAGGCCCTGGGCCGGGGCGCAGGTTTACAGACAGGAGGTGGGGGGCCTGGGGACAGGGGGGTCCCTGTCTGTGTGGCCTTCACTGAAGATGCTCCCCACATAGGACCTTCCCCTGGCGAGGGCGAAGGCGTGTGTGGAGCGGGGGACAGGGACAGAGAAAGGGGGGACCCCTGCCTGGGCCACACAGAGGGGCTGGACACCACCCCCTTAGGGCCAGCACAGGCCTGTGCTCTGTGGTCCAGCTCAGAGGTCAGCCCCTCGCGCTGCTGGACTCCTGGGGACACCTGCGTGCTCAGCCTCCCGGGGGGCCTGCCGACCTCCTGATGCCCGCTTTCCTTGCGCAGAGTGGGGGGCTGGGTCCAGGCGGGGAGCGGAAGCTGGTCCAGACGGGGCCTGGGGGTGTCGCTCCCCGCCCTTCCCTTCTAGTCTGCCCAGCTCTGCAAGGCTCTGCGGGCAGGCCGCCCCGACGATGGACATTACTTCTCCCAGTCTGGGGACGGTGTGGCAGGTTTGGGGCCCGGGGACCCGCTGCTGGCCCACAGACGGCGTGTTCTCACTGCGTCCTCACGGGGTCGGCAGGGAGGAGGGACCAGGGGCCTTGGGGGCGCTATTATAACAGCGCTAACCCCGTTCATGGGGTCTGTCCTCATGACCTGCTCACCTCCCGAGGCCCCCCTCTTTGGGGTAGGATTCAGACATTCAGTCGACAGCACCTCCCTAGCTGGCCCCCCTTAAAGAGGGGAACTCATGATGGGCTGGGTCACACACTCCAGCACGTCTGCCTCCTCTCCTGCCCCCTCTCAAAGTGAGGAGGTCCCCAGACCACGGCACTGTCCCCGGAGTGTTTCAGAAATGCAGACTCCCAGGCCCCCAGACCCGCCAGTCACGACTAGCAAGACGCTGGTGACTGCATGTCTGAGAAGCCCCCGTTAGACACTGAGCATGGTCTGCGGGGCGGTGCGGCACGGGGCCACGCGTAGTTTCAAGTTTTCACTCTACCACTTTTGCCCTGGCAACCAGTGCACCCGACTCCCTTTCTCAGAGCCTCAGTTTCCCTACCTGTAAAACAAGGACAGGCACTGCGCCGACTTCATGGGAGTGGAGAATAAAACAGCGATGTCAGGGAGATGATGAGGGGAGGTGATGAAGGGAGGGGATGAGGGGAAGTGATGTGGGGAG